>CAUOFW020000857.1:162500-167500 GCA_963454935.2 Ilex paraguariensis
GCCTTCTGAAACAAGAAGTTCTGGTCCTGGAGGGATAATATCAACCACTTGACGTCCATCCGATGCATCCGTTATGGTTATTTCGTACCCTCCTTTTTCTTTTCGTATGATTCTGCTTACTATACCTGCTGCTGTAGCATTATAAACTGTATTGTTACTCTTGCTCCCGTCAGGATAAATCTGCCCCCTTCCCCTGTTTCCGCCTACGTATATAGGATATTTTAAGAAGTGAACATCTTTCTTAGTAGCGGGGTCCGGGGAAAGAATAGGAAAGATAATTTCACTATATTTCTGACCAGGAACAGGGCCTATCACAAGAATATTTTTTTTATTGGGGCGATAGCTCTGAAAAAATAGATTGCCTATCTTTTCTTTCATCTCGGGAGAAATACGATCGGGAGGAGCTAATTCAAACCCCTCCGGTAAAATAAGAACAGCCCCTACATTCAAAGCCCCCTTTTTACCATTAGCAAGAGTTTGTTTCAGTTGCATATCATAAGGAATTCGAACAACTGCTTCAAATACAGTATCAGGAAGTACCGCTTGTGGAACCTCAATATCGACGGGCTTATTAGCTAAATGACAATTTGCACATACAATACGCCCAGTCGCTTCTCGTGGATTTTCATAACCTTGCTGTGCAAAAATGGGATATGCACTTGAAATGGATGTCCGAGTTATTATATATATCATGAGCGATACGGAAATGGATCGAGTAATCTGTTCCTTTATCCAAGAAAAATTATTTCTAGCTTGCATGGTCCAATCATTGATCTCAAAAATTTCTACAATAAATTGGGTAGGTTGCTAGTATAGTTCCCTATCCACGATTCTGCTATGTACTGGAAAAATATATAGGATGAATCTCCAGGATGAGTAGAGTAAGTGCGATTTTCAATATTTTGCTTATGTACAACTACAAAGTAACAAACATTACAATTGGATTAATATTGGTGGATCATTTTTCAGTCATTCATTGAATGATAAATCACTACAAGCGACGGAGATACACGATTTAAATCACGGAAAATCCAATATTTTAAAATTGTATCTAGAATGACTGGAAAAGTAGAAACAAGACCAGATATAATTTGATCATTATGAACAAACCCAAAATCTTTGTAGACAGATCCAATCATTAGTTCCCAACCATGGGGCGAATGGAATCCGATACATAAATCGGTTAATAAAAGAATAGAAAAAGCTTTTAGTGTGTCGCTTAAGTTATATAGGAATTCCTGGGCCCAAGAGTTAAGAATAACAAGTTCTTCATTACCCCAAATAGAATAACCGCTTAAAATAACGAAACAGATTATATTTGTCGAGAAGTGCAAAATCGTATGGATACGATCTTCGTTGTGTATCTTGATTAATTGGATCGTTTCTTTATGGATTCCTATACGAAGTTTTTGTAGATGGGTCTCTGAGTATTCCTTGATCATTTCGTCCAAGAGGAGGAGTTCCTCTAATTCTATGAATTTTTCTAGAATACTCTTTTCTTGAATATCATTCAAAAAGGTTTCGGATTGCCCAGTATTCCACCAATTAGTGACCCAAGATTCCAGACTTTTATTAAATGAGAGAGAAATCCACCAGGGCAAACATACTATAGATGCAAGATATAAAAGAGGAGTGAATGCTTTCTTTTTTGCCATTTTTTCATCTGTGAATTGTTAATGAACCCACCTCATTCGTCGACTATATGCGATCTAATATTTCTCTCACGCATGAGTTCTATTACAAGGTATCGAACCTATGAATCTATTCAATGTTTTTTATTTGTGATTTGGTGGTTAGTCCTTGAATATAGAAAGAATACAGAAATAGACTAAGAATACACTTTAAATTGGAATGAAGAAATAAAAAAAATAGGGTTTCCAGATATCTCAATTGGTCAAATTCGAAGCAAGTGTCTTGTCTCCTTTCAATGAATGCTCGAAAGAACCATTTTTTTTTTTTAAGTAATGAATATTATTCAGATTTTGATACGAAAGAACTCCTTTTCTATCATTCTATCAAAATATCCAATATTTCGCAAAAATTTCACTTACTATGAGTAGTCAGGAATAGAATATTGAGGGAAATTTCTGAAGAATATTATGATGATCAAAAATGAGTGGCAAAACAAGACAGAAATTTGCTAGTTATCGTTAGAAGAGAGCCAATTGTTGAGCATAAAAGAAAGTCTAAAAAGAAAGGTCGATTGACAAAAAAGAAATAATTTACAAGATATGATCTATCTGAATCTAAAGTATCAATTCCAACAAACACATATTGGACTTCAAAAAAAAGAAAAATTTCTTTATTTCTAAATGGTTTGATATATGAAATGAATCTATTATTTTGATTTGTTACGTATTTTTTTATTTTATTGAATTGAGTTGTGTGGATTTCGATACGTATAAAAGATCACAAAAAGAGTTTCGTTTTATGGTTGTTCCGTATATGTCTCTTTGGTTCGAATGAGCGTTTTGAAGAAAGTTCAGTTAAGTTTAAGTTATGTTATAGAAAAAAGAGGATTCTTGAGTTTTTCCCTCCTGCTGAAAAAGCATTCATTCTTCAGTTCATTTTCATTTCTCAAAATACTTCAATTGGGACACGCAAGAAATATGCTAATTCAGCAGCTTTTTGCTCAATTTCTCGTGGAGTAAAATTCTCATCAGTACGAGTCAAGGGGATGGCCCCCTGGCCTCTGATGTCCATATAAAGGACACGACGAGCATAAATACCCTCTTTAACTTCTATTCTGACAGACTGAATATCTTTTATAAGGAATCGGAGGAAGATGCGACGATTTTTTCCAGGAAATCCCCAACGAAAAATACACACTATTCCTTCTTTTCTATCGAAGCGATCATAACCACTACCTACATTCCACGAAATTGTGCACCACAAATAGGAGCTAATAAAAAGACCGGCGATCCCATAGAAAGACATCACGATCCCTTGTGGAAAAAAAAGAATTTGCTGAGACGGAAATAAAGATATCAAATTTCTACCAAGATAACTAGAAGTTCCAACCAATAAGAATCCTAATGAACCTAAAAAAAGGATAATGGCCCACCAGAAATTACTTGCTTTTCGAGACCCCATTATAGGTTCTATCCATATATGTTCTGATCGCCAACTCATACTTGATCCAGTTGTATTTTATTGAAATTGAGAAAAGACCCCAAATGAATTTGACTTTACTCTTTTTGTTTCCGAAGTAACTCTCATCAACTAGCACTAGTTTGATGTGAACCTTTAGGAGTCATTCATCAAATTGGTTAGATCTAAAATCTAAAATAATAACAGACCTTTCATATGATCCTACTATAGATATCGACATACATCTAGATACGCTGACTTTACATTTCAGCCATCCGGCGATCCTGATCTATTTGAAAATAGCTAAAAGTCATTTACCCATATAGCATTTTCTGCAGGCATAAGAGCTTTTCTTTTATGTTCGGTTTTATGTTCGGTGGAAGCCACATGTTATATCATATTCCACGAAATAGATATCTGTGTTATGATACAAGTCTAAGTTTGAAAAAAAAAAAATGGATGAGATTGGATCCCATCGGATCTACACAATCTTGTTTTTTTGAACATGAAGAAATAAAGAAGCCATTGCAATTGCCGGAAATACTAGGCCTATTAAAGGCACAAAAATAGAGGGAAGGTTGAGAGTTATCATAGAATGGGTACCTCGATTTACTATTTTATTTTTACCTGTTTTTATTATTTAAAATGATAAAGATATCTTATAATAATTATAATTAAGAATTGGAATTCTTATTAATTCGTAGATATGGTAGAGAATTAATATCTATAGATAATGCTATAGATAATGAAAATCGAATTCAAAATGAAATTAGTATATATAAGTATATAGTGAGTATATATAATATATCTCTAACTTAGTATATATACTAAGCACAAGGAATGTCGAACTAAATAAATGGACCTATTCATGTTTTTTCTACATGAAAGATATGTATGATAATCGACTTTCATATTATTCTTCTTTTCTTCGTCTTTTGTTCTTGTCTTCTAATTTAATAAAGAAAAAGTTTCTTACAAATTATCGAAAGATTCGTTAGAATCCAATCCAACCGGGATTTCTAGTCAAAATGGGATTCTCGGAAGATATAGAAAGATGTAAAACTCTATTCTATATTTTCATTATATATACATATGTAAGACGGGAATAGGAAATTCGTTTTATTCGCCTAATTTCATGAAAAGAAAAATTCACTCTTTTATTTTGTTGATAGAGGGTTGTTGATTAGTAATCAACAATATAGGTAAAAAAAAAAAGAGTTATCCGAAACTTCTTTCTACAAGTAGATCTTATGTCACCAAATAAAACTCAATTCTTTTTATTTTTACTTGGATTCCTATAAACTAACTACTTGTTTGCTACAAATAAAATAATTGAACTTAATGTTCTACTTGATTGAATTTTGATTCAAAGGAAAGAAAGCGTGGAGCTGAAATAATTCACTTAGAACGCTTTTTAAAAGATTACGTGGTACGATTAGATCGAATAAGCCCTTCTGGAATAAATATTCAGCCGCTTGTGAACCTTCAGGTACTGTTTTATTTAATGTTTGTTCAATTACTCTTTTACCTGCAAATGCAATGTAGGCATTGGGTTCAGCAATAATGATATCCCCCAACATACCAAAACTCGCTGTCACCCCACCAGTAGTAGGAGATGTAAGGATTGATACATAGAATAACTTTTTATTTGATTGATAATCATATAAAGCAGAAGAGATTTTAGCCATTTGCATCAAGCTCAAACTTCCTTCTTGCATGCGTGCCCCCCCGGAAGCACACACTATAATAAGAGGTAGAAATTTCTTAGTAGCGTACTCAACCAAACGTGTGATTTTCTCCCCGACTACGGATCCCATACTACCCCCCATAAACTGAAAATCCATAACCCCAAGTGCTACGGGAATACCGTTTAGTTGACCTATGCCTGTTTGAACAGCCTCAGTTAATCC
>CAUOFW020000857.1:177500-179512 GCA_963454935.2 Ilex paraguariensis
GTCTATTCCCATCCTTCAACTCCTCTAGACTAGACTTTTGAGTCTATCAACCAATTAATTGAACCTTTCAAATATGTATATGTGTATGAAGTATTAACATTTTGAAACGAGAGGAGAAATAAAAAATAAGAGAAAATAGAATCTAATTCTTTTACTTTCTATAATAAACTATTTACCCATCTATTTTATAGATGGGGTATATCTCTAAAGACTGAACTGAGATGGATAAAAAAAATATGTAGTCTGATCTAGACTATTAATGAATATGTATGTTGATCCAGATCAATTAATTTGTAGAATATAGACTCATACAAATTAATAATGTGGAGGAACCAGATTTGAACTGGTGACACGAGGATTTTCAGTCCTCTGCTCTACCAGCTGAGCTATCCCGACCGTTTCCTATGCAGCATCCTCATTTTACTAGATGACTGGGGTCTATGTCAATTAAAAAATATGAAAGTATATTACAAAGTCTTATCCATGTACTGGAATTTCTTGGATCTTCAAAAGGAGGCTTTGTAAGTTTCATTATGAATAATCATATCAACCATGAAGCATTCAAATGGGGATTCCTTGTTCAAAGATGTTCATTTGGACGTGTATCACATATATCACAAAAACCTGTTTGTGATAAGAGAAAACCGTTTCCGCTCATATCCTTTTGTAAAAGAA
The DNA here is from genome assembly GCA_963454935.2 of Ilex paraguariensis. Lineage (NCBI taxonomy): Eukaryota > Viridiplantae > Streptophyta > Magnoliopsida > Aquifoliales > Aquifoliaceae > Ilex > Ilex paraguariensis. The sequence continues at coordinate 178,176 of CAUOFW020000857.1, forward strand.
TAGAGTGAATGAGAAAGATAACGAATTTTGAACCGCTAACGAAAAGGGATAGGATAAATAGTTAGGGGTCAAATGGACTTTTTGGGGATAGAGGGACTTGAACCCTCACGATTTCTAAAGTCGACGGATTTTCCCTCTTACTATAAATTTCATTGTTGCCGGTATTGACATGTAGAATGGGACTCTATCTTTATTCTCGTCCGATTAATCAGTTCCTCAAAAGATCTATCAGACTATGGAGTGAATGATTTGATCAATGAATATTCGATTCTTTCTTTAATGTAGAATCGATTCATAACAATTCTTCTATTTTTCATATAAAAATATAGATACAGATTCGGGTTGTCATTAATCATTTGATATGGTATTATGAGTACGTATGTATATAGGTTTATCCTTCATCCTTTCTGAGGTTTCGATAGAAGGATTCCTCTACCAATGCAACACAGTCAACTCTATTTGTTAGAACAGCTTCCGTTGAGTCTCTGCACCTATCCTTTTGATTTTCGCTTTGTTTTCGGAAAATAGGATTTGGCTCAGGATTGCCCATTTTTATTAATTCCAGGGTTTCTCTGAATTTGAAAGTTATCACTTAGTAGGTTTCCATACCAAGGCTCAATCCAATTAAGTCCGTAGCGTCTACCAATTTCGCCATATCCCCCTTTCCCCTTTCCTTTTGTTTTGAGATTAGGATCTCATTGTGATGTCGTTCCCTTTTTTCTTTCATTTATACTGGAACCATGGAGAATTCATTAGATACCGATTCATATCTCGAAAAAGTGTTTTCTCTTCTTTGATTTTTTGTCGATCTTCTTTCATCTTCGGTAGGAGAACCTTATTTGGTTCAATCAAAAACATTCTATCATTTCTGTATCCGCAATTCAATATAGATGAATATATACCACATATATATGTCTCTCTTACGCTCATTTTTCCGATGCAATTTAGAATACTTGAACGGTCGATTCTCTTTTTTTTTTTTTCGTCTTAACTTCGACCTTTACGAATAAAAGTGTAGGGATGCCTCATTAGTTATAACTAATCATTCCATTAAATAATTAGAATTAGAAATATATATGATATGAAATAAAATAGAGAAGTGGAATAAAAGGAATTTCAAATGTCATTTGAATTCAAAACGAAAAATGAAATTTTATTATATTATCTAAAAATATTGACTCTCTAATAATATAAATTTGTTTGTGCTAATTAAATATAATTTTCTAATTTTATCTTCAAATTGATATATAATTAATATGCTTGTTAATAAAAGTTGATATATAATTGATTGTGATAAAAATGTGATAATAAATGAAATTTGAATTTTATATATTATT
>CAUOFW020000858.1:0-7500 GCA_963454935.2 Ilex paraguariensis
TTAAGAAAATAAAACTTCATGTTATTCTAATAAGGTACAGTTAAACTTCATGACCTATTCATAATTACGTGTTTGAAGAACTATTCGCATTGTCTTCGAATAAATATGGTCTTGAAGTTTCTGGCCGAATGTAGCATGTGGTGGATTTCTCAGCTACTGTTTGTTTCGAATAAATGAGTCGGTTTAATATGTTTTTTTTTTCTTTTTGAGAATTACATGCAGATATTGAAATTTGTCACTTAATCATTTAGATCCTTAATATTTGAAATATTATACATGGACTTTTTAAAGTTTGTTGGCGCGTAACATTTAGATCGTTACAGTTAAATATCTGTTAGTAAATTACACCTAGAACCCCTAAAATTTGTATACGTATAATATTTAGACTCTTCGAGTTTAAAATGTTATACTTAGACAAAAGAATATCTCATTTAAAGATAAAATATTAAATATTTTAAATTTTACTAGTAAAATTCTTGTTTTATTGTGACATTTATTGAAATAAAATAAAAATAAAAAATTAATTTTTTCTTAAAAATTATAATTAGTATATAATTATATTATCTATTGAAATTTAATTTGATCGTTTAAACAGTAAAATTAAATTATCAAATTACTCTAAATAAAGTTAGAAGATATTGTGTCCATTACAGTTTAATCCTGTGTTTTATTTTTAGTTTTATTCTAATAAATAGTATAATTGTATATTAATTATGATTTTTTAAGAAAAAATTATATTTTGATATTGATTTTATTTCAATAAATGACATAATTAAATATGAATTTTAGTTGTAAAATTCATGTTCTATTATGAATGATTGAGACTTCTTATTTGATTTTTTAGTTTTATGCCAATAGATAGTATAATTGTATACTAATTACAATTTTTAAGAAAAAATTAAATTTGTATTTTTGATTTTATTCTAGCAAATAATACAATAGAACATGAATTTGGTTACAAAATTTAAAACATTTGATATTTTATCTTTAATTGGAGTATTCTTGGTTTAAACATAATATTTTAAACTTAAGGGGTATAAGTATTATGCGCTTATAAATTTCAGGGGATCTGAATGTAATTTTATTAACAAATATAATAACGGACATTGACGGCAGGGTCTAAGTGTTACACGCATTGTGTGATATTTTTAAATGTTAAGAAATGTAAATAATTAAGTAACAAATTTTAAAAAGTCTGAGTGTAATTCTTTCTCTGTTTTTTTTTGTCGGTGAGTCATTTGCTTCTCCTAGGCTAACGGGATAGTGTTGTGAAAATAAGAAGCTATACCCAAGGTGTCATGGGGTCAGATTTTGCTAGAATTTTTTGCCTCGTAATAGCACTAAGATTCCACATTCAATCTCAGCCAATTCACACAATCGCTCACAGAAACACACAGTTAACAGAATATGAGCAAAGCACAAAAGCTTACAACAGACACACAAGCATTACAAAACGTGTCCAAAAAATCTTGGTTGTACTACAGACCTCAGCATGCCTATAAATAGCATACAATGTGGCGGGTTACAAGCCAAACCACCTAGGCAATGCAAATAAAAAATTAGATTAACCTACAAAACTACTCACAAATCTCCCTCATGATTTGCACATGCCAGCAACTGCATAGAACTGTCATGCATGCCATGTACATGCCAATAACTGTTTGGAACCGCCACCACTTGCAATGCACATACTTTAATTGTTCAGAACCGCCTCACATGTTGTGCACCTGCATTTCTTGCGAGCCCACAATACCTGATTAACCTTGCCTTCATGTCAAGCCATGTCTGGTCCATGTCTTGATCTTCCAAGTTAGCAATGCCTCATAACGAGCCCACCAGCTAGCCTTGTTTGTGCCCAACGTGCCCATGCATGAGTTATCTCACTTAGCCATACATGGGGCTTCAACCAACCCACTGGTTTTGCCCAACATGCCCATGTATGGGCTGCCTCCTATAGTCATACATGGGGCATCAATCAACCCACTGGTTGTGCCCATGCATGTGCGCTGCCTCCCTCAGTCCTTCATGGGGCTTCCGCTAATGATAGGTCCCACCGATCATTAGCCCCGCATCTCGGGTCTTGAACTTTGGAATGCATTGCCTCCACCTATGACAAGCATTTGTTAGAGTTGTGCCTTGCTTTGGTATGCCAAGGCTTAGGAGACCCTAGGGAAGCAGGCATAGCACCCCCTTTCGCGGACCACCCTTCTATAATAGCGTTAATAAGCAAAACTCTTCTGACAGCAATAGACATACTTAGAACCTAGGAGTCATAATAACTTAAGTTAGAGGCATAGTCGTTACATGCCACTTGAGCCTTTACCGAACCACTTTGTAACCCACCAAAACACCAGTCCAAATTCTTAAGAAGCCAACTTTGTACTAAGGGTTTGCTTTACCAAACAAAACCCAATTTGTCTAAAGCATGAACGTCTTTTGGCGAGGCAACCACATGCCAATGTCAAGCCAACAAACTAAGGGGATAACAAATGGAAACCTGCGCCATCTGTTCAATGGAGAGCCTTTGAAGGTTATATGTATTATGGAAAGTCACATATGTTAAATTATTTAGGTATATATGAAAACCCTTAATTAAGTTATGTATGAAACCGTTTATCAAATATTATGATAATCAATAAAAGTTTTATATGAACGTTATATATTTTAATAGTTATATATGAGAAGTTTAATGTACAAATAAATTCTTGGCCTATACAAATGTTAGATTAGATACTCAAAAATTTATAGTATAAATTAATAATTAAATTTAATTATAATTAAAATTGGTATTTAATTATTCAAAACTTAATTTATTATTTAATTTAATTACACATAATTTTTATTTTTATAAAAATACTATTATTTAAATTTATTTATGTGCAACCCATATAGTGTGTTGCTAGTCTAGTATAAAAATAAAACTAAAATGTCCCTCGTGGAAGATGATAGTGATTGGTAAGTCATAGGTGAAGTCTATTGGACCAAAACAATTTTTTAAGTATAAAAATTGAGTTTTTGGTCAACTTTGGGTCTAAATTAAAGTGGGACCCGATTCTTATTTTGAATAAAAATTCTGGGGTTCATATTTTACCCCATGAGGAGAATAATGTAGTATACTTACTTGCTCAAATCGAGTAAGAAATGAATGAGACATTAGGCTTCAAAGTGACCTTCTTGAAATGTGGAAATAAAAAAAGTGCAATGTGGGATGGGCCCCAAGGGGTACCACAGTTTTATGCATGGAGCGAACACCTACATGCCTTTGGTTCAACCACACACGCGTGTGCGCGCCGTCTCACCTCGCCAAGACCACAACCTGACCCAGCCGGCCGGTACGGGTGTGGGTATGGTTTAGACCAAGCCTTTTCTTTTTGAAGAAAATTTATTTAATTAATTGGGCCAGAATTTCTTAACCCAAAATTTAATTTCGGTACCCGTTGGATAGCATTAGGTCGGATTTGTTGCCTCCCTCTAAACCGAATTAAATTGTAATTGTTCATAGAAAACAGTTACCTAAGGTATCAATTGACTGTTGTGTCTTGTTATTCTGGGTTGTGTCTTTTAGTTAGGTGACTGTCCGAAAAGTCACCAAAGTGTTTATAAATATACAGTTCATGCATTCATTCAGACAATTAATACATTCATTCAGTCCGTTTTCAACAATAAGGCACACATTAGAACATATCATTAAGGCAGTGTATTCAGAGATTACACAACACGATTTTGGTTCATTGGACGAGTAGATTGGAGTGTTACTTCTGTTCATGTAAAATCATTGTATCCTGGGAGGCAGACGCTCGGTTGTCATAAGCACCATGTGTGGGGACGAAATCTGTCTTAAGGACATAATGTTAAACACTAGTCTTGATCTATCTGACATTCAATAACAGTTCATGTTCTGCAATCACGTTAGTACTTTTATTGTTTAAACAAACAGTTACGTGTATCTATTTGTTATTACTATTTCGTTACCTTGTTGTAACTCTTTCGTTTCTGTGTAACTTTTTATTGTAACTGTTTTGTTATATTTTACATGGTTCAAATCAAAAATTTTAATAATTGATTTTACGATATTTGACACACCTCAAACAACAAAATCAACCATAAAAGTACCTTGGAAATTCTTAGAACGATCACAATTTAAAAAAAAAAACCTGCGAAGACATACAATGCCGCGTTGTTTCTGTGGTTAAATAACATATGCCGTGTTGTTATTAGACAAGGAACAGTAGTTTTATAGGATGATGGTGATTGATAGTTAATCACCATTATTGGTTAACATAAATTATTTCAACAATTTTTTTTGATAAATATATTATTATACTTTTTATTAATTTTCTTTTATGGTAGTTTACATATCGATAATATTAGCGGGACTTCCTATTTAGAAGTGAGTTTCTTACCAATTTATTATGATTGGTTTTAAATAAATATGAATGAAATTATAATAAAAATGATCTAATTTTATTTTTTTTTGGTCATATTATGCTGACATTGTGTTTGAAATTTTAGGAAAAGGATTCAAAGTCAAGATCACTAACTTCCTTAACCAAAAATAGGCTTATTCTTTTCTTCAGAAACTTGTGCAATGGTTGGAGAGAGAGAGAGACAACTGGTGTGCCAAGCCTGGACGCACTCCTTATCACCATTCACCATTTAACCCACCAGACCAACAACCCAACGACCCCCCCCCCCCCCCCGGGGGCCCTTCTCCAAAAAAACAAAAAACAAAACCAAAAAGTTTCAACCCCACCATCAATGTAACACTTACTAAGATCACTGTTGTGTATGCCCAGTTAAAACACTCTTTTTTTTTAGTTAATTGTGAGAACGTTTGGACCAGTTTACAAATATTTCTATTTTTTTTTCATCTACTTAAAAATGAATTATCCACGTCGACATTAAAATATTTACGAGAGATAAATCTCTCATAACTCATGACGTCTAAATTTATAGTGTGTCTTATTACCATTTGAGTTATCTATTGAGATTGTTAAAACACCTACAAATCACTCAAACAGGTAACTTAACGGTGTGGAAACTTGAACAAATTGTAGATCAAGACGTTAGGAGTTCGACTTATATTGGTATTTCTTGAACTTAACTGATATTTATAATTTACGAGTTATTACAAGTATTTGAGATTTATTCTTGTAGAAATGGTTTAAAATAATACTTACAGAGATATATCGTTAACCAAAAAAAAAATACCCACCCATAATTAAAAAATAAATCTGACTGGAACTCTTGGAAAGTTAATGAAACCTGCTGAATAAATGTGAAAAGAGAATTTGAGATGAAAAGTCTTGGAAAAATAAAATATTATCTTGGACTACAAATCAAGCATGTGTCCTACAGAATTCTTATCCATCAAACAACTCATACCGAAAAGGCCCTAAAGGGTTTAATATAGATAAGGTATATCCGCTAAGTATTTCAATGGTTGTTTGATCCCTTGATAATAAGAAAAATCCTTATCGTCCTAAAGAAGAAGATGAAATGTTTCTTGGTCCTGAAATACTAACCAAAGTCTCATAAGTTACTTAGCATAATATACTAGACCTAATATAGCATTTGCAATTAATCTATTGGAAATATTTAGTTCTGTGCCAACTCGACGACGTTAGAATGACGAAAAATATATCATACATTATCTCCATGGAACTACAAATTTGATCTTATTATATTTAAAGCAGACAACGGTCCAAATTTAGTCTCTCTGATCCTCAGATGACTCATTCACAAACTGGGTACATATTTTACATGTGATACAACACATCTAGAGTACGTTAAAACTATTTTAACTATAGATTCACCAATAATGTTCTATGAATATAATATTGCTTGTATTGCACAAGTCAAATGAGGATTTACTAAACATGATCAAACCAAACATATATTACCAAAATTCTTTCATACTTATGAACTCCAGCAGAGTTGTAAAATTAAAGTAAAGTTGAAGTAACACTGATACGATCAAGTGATAATTTCGCAAATCTATTCACTAAAACATTATCATCATCAACGTTCAAAAAGTTGGTATACGGCATCAAAATGTGTTGGGTTTGTGACTAGATCAATTGATTTTGTTATCAAGGAGAGCATCCATATCAAGATACTATTCATAACCCGTGTCCGAAGACACGATAAAATATAGCACCAAAAAAATTGATCTTACTATATTAAATTTTTTTAACATGTGTAATCGATCTTATGAATAATGTTTGAAATAAAAATTATATTAACTACAAATTAATCAAATATTAAATAATTAAACTTATGATAGAAATGAGTAATGTGATATTTTTAAGGTTAAAAATATGTAAATGATTAAACATGTGATAGAAATGAGAGATGCGACTTAACGTTTGAGTGAATGAGAGATGCGACTTAACGTTTAAGTCTGACAGAGGGATGATGGGTGAGATAAGTGATTGGTGATGATTTTGAGGGGGAAAATATAACTGAGATAAAATCCAAAATATGAGTTGTTTTATTATATAGATATTAAAATTTAAACGTACTATTTTTTCTTTGTCCAAGTTGCATTTAACAATATCTTAGTATAGTGGTCATGGAAGGGAGAGTGTTGAAAATATTAGACATTGGTGTGTGGGTGAATGCCCACGGCATTTATGCTTTATTAAGCTCATTGTCTACCTCCTCCAACGATGGCTTCTATCCCCTATCCATAAAAAGGAATATGAATGTAGAATGCAATAACAAAATGAAAAGAAAGATAAAGGTGTGATCCTAGATTGAAATGCAAGAAAAAAAAAAAAAAAAGAAAGATAAAGGTGTGATCCTGAAGATCAACTTATTGAAATATTAAATTCTTGAATGACTTTTTTTATATATAATCTTTTATATTGCTCTCTTCATAGTTATTCATTTCACGAATATTAAAGGACTAATTGTTGTATGTGCCTGAAGGCACAAAATAATAAAAAATGATAAACAGTAAACATATTTGTATTTATATCCAAAATCAAATCATAAACATAGAGAAGAGATAAAAGAATTTAAGAGATGATAGACGACAGTGGATGTGGTGGGTAACAATGACCGTGGTGGTGGCAAGGGCAACGACGATAGTAGTGGTGGTGGTAGCAACGATGATGGTGGTGGTGTGGTGGCGGTGGGGGTAGGGGTGGCAGTGGTGGAGGTGGTGGTGTCGACGATGGCGACTACAGTAGCTGTGGTGGCGACTGCAGTAGCTGTGGTGGCGACAGAAACGGTGGTGGCGGTGGCGGTGGTAGAGGTAGTAGTAGAGCGGTTTTAAATACTAATTTTTTTTTAAGTATTTATAAGAAATAATTTCTAAAAGTTATTTTAAAAAGTCACTCCAAACAAATCCTCAGAGGTCTATTTTTCTTATTAAATTTAAAGTGTTAATATTAATCGTTAGATTAACGTTAAAGTAAAATTTAAAACGATCTCAACCGCGAATAGCAAAAGTCATTTTGTTTATCTTTTAAAATTTGAATTGTAAGCTACTTT
>CAUOFW020000858.1:15000-179349 GCA_963454935.2 Ilex paraguariensis
AATATGAGAGAGAAATAGTCCTACTTTAGGAAAGATCTAAAATTAAAAAAAAAATTGAATTTGATTTAGTTTAAATTTGGTTACGTGTGTATATGTGCGTATAAATAGAATAGCAATGCACGACGTGCGTTGCATGTCAATATATTTAAATAATATTTTTTTATAAAAAAATTAGCTTATATTTGTAGTTTAATTGAATAAAAAATTATTTTTCAAATAATTAAATTTTATATTAATTATTGTTAAACCTATTGACCTTTTCTATTTCTTTTTGTTATCTCCCTGACTTCTTTAAATATTTTCTCTATTGTTTATAGTGGAGTTTCATTGTAACATTGTCATTCTTGATTATTTGTACACTTAAATATATTATTATGTTTTTTTAAAAGAGATTAATTAAATTATAAATTATTGTTTGTATTATAATATTATGATATTGTTGCATACAAAAAAAAGAAATGTAACATATATTTGACAATAAAATTCAATTTGTTAACAACATATATATAATAACAAAATATAGATTGGACTTTATTTTTTTATATAAATATATATAGATATAGAAACTATATATAAGTGCACTACTAATAAATGAGTTCACAAGAATTTAAAAGTTAAATGCTCACTACAACAATTATGGGCTTTAGTGACAAATTTTTTAGTGACTAAGTTATTTTCGTCATTAATGATACTTTTTTAGCGATGACATGTGAATTTGTCACTAATGGTCCAAGAAGGGCGACGACAATACTATTTGTCACAAAAATTTAACTTTAGTGATGTATAATTGTTTATCATCATAACTTTGTTACTAAAAGTATGAGAAATTGGATAAATAGTGATGAATTTTATTGTCGTCATTCAAAATAATAAACAATTACTTTTAGTAATGAGATTAGTCGTCTCTGAAAGTTTCAAGGTTTTGGTGATGACTTTGATGTCATCACTAAAACACTAATGATTTTGGTGATGAATTTGATGTCGTCACTAAAACACTAATGACTTTAATGGTGACTTAGATGTCATCACTAAAACTTTCATAGTTTTAGTGACAACTTTTATATTTTTAGTGATGATTGTCAAGTTGCCACTAAAACTTGTCATAGACATGAGATGGCATAAAGAAAAATGTGTTGATGATGAGGATGAATTAAGGCACCTTGCTGACTCTAAAGCCTTGGAAGGAAATTTGACAAGGAGCACGAGTGTTTTGCACAAGATCCTCGCAATGTAAGGCTTGGATTAGCAACTGATGGTTTCAATCCGTTCGGTAAAATGAGTAACTCATACAGCATGTGGCCAGTAGTTCTTATGTCGTATAACTTGTCTCCTTGGAAATGTATGAAAGAGCAATAGAAACATGGACATCACATAAACTATATCATGTATACACCATAATATCTCTCAAAGACAAATTGAATTTAAAATTGGTGGCAAGGATCAAAATGTCGTGTCGACACGTCCGAAACATCCGAAACGTTTCGGAATTTCAACACTCCGAAACGAAACAGTAGTTGAATCACAAAATTCTAGCGTTTCGGTCGAAACGGTACTGTTTCGGACCGTTTTGGTCGAAATGGTACTGTTTCGAACCGTTTCGACAAAACAGTGATATATTCGGTTCATTATGAATAATTACATTTAATACCCCATTATAATTACATTTAATACTCACTATAATTATATTTAATATCCCACTATAATTACATTTAATTCCCACTGCTCTTCTGTCTTTTATAATTTTTTTGTTATAAGAATAAATAATTACACTTAATACCCTACTATAATTATATTTAATACCCATTATAATTATATTTAATACATACTATAATTATATTTAATACCTCACTGCTGTGCAAGTTTTTTTGCTTTTTTTTTTTGTTATAAGTATAAACAATTACATTTAATACCCTAATGTAATTATATTTAATACCTACTGTAATTACATTTAATACCCACTGTAATTACATTTAATTTTTAAGTATACATAAGTATCATTAATTTAATTTGATACCCTTCATTATTAGTATTATAATAAAATAGTATTATTAATTGGATTATATTACCGTAATAATATGATTTGGAGTAACTATTGTCATATATTTATGTCACATATGGAGTTTCTCTAAGTAGCTACCCAGAGCCTACACCGATGTATGAGCCTGCTCGACACTCCACAGGGGAATGGATGTAACCATGTAAGTATGTACTCATTAGCATTTCATGTGTATTATAAGACCTTAATATTATGTAAAAATGTGTTTATTTCATAAAAATTAAGTGTTTGAAACTAATTTAAGTGACTTTCGCCTCAAGTCAAGCCTTTTTTTCCCTCAAATTTAAATTTATTCTTGTATAAATTGATGTTAACCTAATAAATATGTTGAATTAATAAATTATTTAGCATATCTTTATAAATTAATGGATTGCATTTGTGTTTCTATGCGTTTCCATATTTTTTCTGCGTTTCCATTGCGTTTCCGAAATGTTTCCGAAACGTTTCTATTTTTGAGTTGACCGAAACGGTACTTCGAAACGAAATTTTGATCCTTGATTGGTGGATCTAGTTATTTGTTTGAGTTAATTCAAATTGATTTTAATTTGGATTTGGATTTATCCCTCATTCTAGTAGTACTTATTAGTTTAAATGAATTTTTTTATTTGAAATTTTGGAACATCTATTTGGATGTCTTGGTTCTTTTTCTTTGTTTTTATGTTATCTACGCAAAGGAACCTCGCCAATAGTTTATTCATGTTGAAAATATACTAACATCATTTGACTGCTGCAGCTAGATTCTTCATCCATATTGGGCTACTCAGATGCCTCAAGTCATTCTTCATGGATATTTTTTGCTAGTCATTCTATCAGTTGGATTATTGGAATTTCAAAACTCTTAGGATTATTCTTTCAGCTAGACTCTCTGTTCAGCTACCTCAGCTGGAGTCTTCTTTGGACTGCTCTTGCTAGAATCCTATTACAATTGATGTCTCTGCTTCAGCTGGCCTTATCTCTTCTATAGTAGTTTTTTCAAACCGTCTTTTAGGAAATCATGCTTACTAGTATATCTTTTAGAAATTTCCATGTAAAATCATGCATTAGAACTTAATTCTTATTTTATTGTAATTAGATAGCATCGATGGGTAAGGTATATGCGTCCCCTCTTAGCTAGTTGTAATTTAATTTTGAATCAATAAAATTTTTCGTACCATCAAGGTTTTACCAAAAAAAAAAAATACTTGTTAAATGTGTTTATGTGGTCAATACCGAAGGGACTTGCCTGTTTTGTGCTTCTATGCTGGTGATGACGGGTTTATGCAAGTTACTGGGATATAAGGAGTTTAACTCTGGGAGAAAAGTGGCAGCTGTGAAGGAGTTAGGCCGCTGCTGCTGCTGTGTTTAGCCTCTGACCAGCTGGGAGTATTTTTGGGGGATTAATGCTGATGATCTGAGATGATTTTAAAGGATTAAAGCCGTTATTGGCTTTTTTTTGTTGTTGGTTATTCATTGTAACAGATTTTTTGTTACTCTTGCAAACAGAAAATTTGTTTTTCTTGTAACAGAATTCCTTTTTTTTTTTTTTTGTCAACTGATTTTTTTTACAATAAAACAAGATGTTGTAATGGATGAAAAATTAGTTAAGACAGATTCTAAAAGCAAAGAAGAGATTATTTTGGCCTTATGTGATGTGTCTTCGCATGAAGATTCAGTTGCCATGATTGATGGATTGCCAATAGTGGGATCTTGTGATGACCTGAAAAATAAGAATGATCATTCAGTTACAAATGGCGAGCCAATGGAGGAGGTAGCAATTGAAGAGCAAACTGAAATAGATCATATTGGAAGGAATTCTTGTATATTGGATGAATCTCTATCTGGTATGATCTAGTTTAAGTATGCACATTAAAGGAGAAGCTGATATCAAACTTACACTTTTATTCCTATTTGACTTAATGTTCTTTGTATATAACCTCTTCGCTGTTTTCATACTGCAAAGTTCCATAAAGGCAAATGGTTTCAGGGAACTGTTTTCCTCATGCCATTAAGGTCATTAGTTTTCATGCTTAGACTTGGCGAGCAATTGTATCCTGGATTGCATCTTTGTTCACTTTTCTTTAGGATTCTTTTAGTCTTGTTGTTCTGTTGTCGTTTTACTTCATGTGTTCAAGCTTTCCTTTTTCTCTTGTCTTTGACTTGAAATTGGCAAATTCTATCTAAAAGCAGTGGTATTTAATTTCAAGTGTAATTGTATTGAAACTTTTCTTCTTTCCTTTTTGGCTCGAGATTGGTAGATTTTGATCAAAAGAAGATCACTATTCTGTTAGTGCTTGCTGCTCAGATCATGTTTTCCTTCATGTGTTCAATCTTTTCTTTTTTTCTTTTTTGGCTTCAGGTCAGTAGATTCTGATCAGAAGCAGAGGAATTCAATTTCAAGATTCAAATTTCTGCTATTTTTATTCTGATTGACTATCACATTTTGTCTCCTTTTATGAATCTTTCTCCTAATATTTAGAAGCTTACTAATCTATTGGAATTTAACTGTTAATCACATACTTTAGTACTTTTCCTCCAATTTATTTGTTTGTTGTTTAACTGAATGCAGGGAAATTCAAAGTAAAACAAAAGAGTTGTCATCGAGCTTTTTTATTTCCTTTCAAGCATTTGTTGAATCCTGTATCTTTCAAGAAGAAAGCCAGGAAGGTTAAAAGGAAACACAACCATTCCTCCTATTTATTTGTTCGTCTAGGGAGTATTGCTTGGTTTTTTATATGAAGATTAAACAAGTGACTACCCACTAATGAATTCAACATAAAAAATTCTGAAATTGTATAAGAAGTAAATTGAAACCTCAACGCGAATCAAATTTGTGTAACCACCGTCTCCATCTCTCTATTTTTTATTCTAAATTGAAATACACTAATTTAATTCATGGGTTTTCACTTGTTCATAACCTAATGCCTTGTATGTTTGATTAATTAGCTCATGCCAGCTCAAGATAGTAGCTGCTCATGCCTCACCTTGGATCCTTTCAGTTGTTGCTCTCATTTCACTCAGCTCATCTTAAGTTGTTGCTCTTGCAGCTAATGCATACAGCTATTAGCTCATCTCATAACCGCTGCCTGCTGCCCCTTTTACTGCTGTATCACTCAGCTGGATGCACCAGCTGGAACAGTCACTGTTCACGTGACTGTTCAGCAGTCTAAGCAGTTCAAGCTCAGCAATTGGGTTCAACTGGTTTCTTTCAACTGGAATTCCAAATAGGCTGCATTAGACAGAAGCATTTTAGGAAATTAGGCTTTCTAGAGTACTTTTAATATTTCTATGTAAAATCATGCATTAGAATTATTTTCTTAATTCCCTATTGAAATGTAATTAGATTACATCAAAAGGTAAGGTACATACGTCCCCCTAACTAGGTGTACTTTTAATTTTTTAATCAATAAAATTCCCTTGCACCTTTGAGGTTCACCAAAAAAAATGGTTGATTAATCTATCAGGTAAAGATTATGTCTCTTGGTCGCATTCATATAATATGAAATTATTCACTTTATTATTTTACTCTGATGTGGCATTCTCACACGTGAAGTCTATACCATTGAACTGATGTAATGCTAGCACATATGAAATACGGGCACTCTAAATCCAACATAAAACATGGTGTGTCCATTCAATCGAATTTTAATCAGCTCAAATTAAATTTTAACCAGCCCGAACTTTAATACGTAAAAAAAATACACATTTTAATTGACTCAAATCTTAATGCATAAAAAAAAAATTAGTTCGAATCGAATTAATAAGTTCGAATTGAATTTTAATAAGCCGAATTTTAATAAGCAAAAAAAATATAAATGTTAATCTAATCGAATTGAATTTTAATCGGTGGTAGCAGCTCAACATTGAGCTCAAATCGTGTTAAATTTTAATGCGTCAAAAAAGAAATTTTAGTAGGATCAAATTTTAATACGTAAAAAAAATATTAATCAGCTCGAATCTATTTTAATCGGCTCAAATTTTAATATGTAAAAAAATAAAATTTAATCGACTCAAATTTTAATACATAGAAAAATAAATTTTAATCAATTTGAATTTTAAATGAATTTTATGGCAGACTATAAAAGGTGTGATTGAAATTTTCCCTAAAATTTTATGTGATCCTTTTTTTCCTTTTCCATAATCATACTATTTTGTGGAAATTTTATTTTGCACCCTTAAAGATGCTCTAATTTTCAATTTTGACCCTTAAAGAATTGAATTCTCAAATTACACCCATGATGTTATGAAATAGATGCAATGTAGCCCAATCAAGGTAAAATTTAAGATTGAGGGTGCAATTTGAGCTTGAAATGGGGGCCACATAGCACATGTTATATAACATTGAGGGCACAATTTGAGAATTCAATTCTTTAAGAGTATAAATTAAAAATTGATGTATCTTTCTTGGTACAAAATAAAATTAGCCTACAATTTTTTGTTTAGCTGATTAAGAAGCTCTTTCATTCACGCTTATCCCTTTCCCGCCAACCCAATTAGAGGAGTTCAGGAGTCCTATTCTTTTAGTCTCCCACTCCCACGTTCATGATCCTACCTTCCCCACTCACAGCCACCACTCCCCCTTTCTCTCCTTGCCAAGAACAATCTCTCTCTTGCGAAGAATCTGATACGGCGCACCGTTAATTGCAACAAAATTCAGGTTAGTCTCATAATCTAGATTTCAATGATCATTCTATGTAGCGTGTAATTTGTTGGCAAAAACTGTTGAATCTATTTTTTTTTCCCGTGGAAATCCTCTCTTGTGCTCTCTTTCTTGAACAAAGATCTTTGGTTTATGCCCGTGAGTTGTAACATTATCATTGTATGCTAGATTTCAAATGAAACGCGAGATTTGTGCTTTAACTGAACAGCTAAAATCTTTGGAATAGAAATGTGCCACGGTCAAGTCACCATGTACCCCAAGAAAAGTTATTTCCTTTTGAGTAATATACTAAGCCACCGTCAAGTCACGTACTTCTTCTGTCATTTAGTTTCGTGCAATTAGTTATATTGGTACACAATTGCTTTTGAGTTCATGACATTAGATGACCTTTAAGTGCTTCTCTAACTATGGTGTTTACTACTACTGCTTTGGGTGTTCTGATTTGGTTCACAGGGGTTGGGTAAAAAAAAAAAAAATTTGGTTCACAGGGGAAATATTACAGCCCCATTTTAAGAATGTAAAATGTTGCTGAATGGACCTATTCTGAATTGAGTTAACTTAGAAGTTTGTGATGCTACTGTAAACCACATTAGTTAGAATTTTTTTATTGATCCAAAACTAATTGAAAATTAATATTTAAATTTAGTGTATGCTGTTCCTTTTGTAGGCATAAATATTTTGCCAGATTATTCTAAACTGTTAAGCTTTGTGCTGACATTGTTCTGCATATGTTATTTTGGTCTGGGTTTGATATATATGCATGCACTTGTAG
Source organism: Ilex paraguariensis (assembly GCA_963454935.2). Classification (NCBI taxonomy): domain Eukaryota; kingdom Viridiplantae; phylum Streptophyta; class Magnoliopsida; order Aquifoliales; family Aquifoliaceae; genus Ilex; species Ilex paraguariensis. Next base: position 22,465 of record CAUOFW020000858.1, read on the forward strand.
TGGCATGGTTGCCACGATTTTATGCTCTTGTTAACGGAACTCCAGGTTCTTTTGCATTCATTACTTTCCTTTGCTTTTGCTTCGATGATTTCTATTTTCATGACATCTTGAGAGATCCTCTATAGAATTCTTCAAGCGAGGACCTAATGAACTTGACTTCTCTTTCCTAAATTGAAAATCAAGAAAAAAAAGTGGGAGACTTGAATGGAAATGAGTGAGAACATAAGAACAAGTAATACTTGGATGGAAAGGTAATTATCATTAGCATGTAGGAAGTAAATTATCACCAATGATCCCCTGTTTCAGAGGACCTTTTTTGCTCTGTTTTATGGGTGATTTTTTTCTGGAAGTGGTCAATGACTTTACTTCCATTTGAATTCCTCCTTTGCTTTTTTTTTTTGGTGTAGCTGTTTATAGGTTGTTCCTATTGTTTTGTCATTGTCTGTACACCTTTGTATTTTTCTCACCTCATGCAATAGATTTTACTTTCCAAAAAAAAAAAATTATCACCAATGATATGCATAATCATGTGACTGCCAATAGTTAATTTATATTAAATTATTTTGTAAAAGAATTCTAGTTGTAATAGCATCAAGTGAAGGAAGTTGGATACATATTATTACTCAACAAATCGGCTGTGATGGTAAATATTTACGTCTAATATAAAGATAATTCATTTTATTGTTGGTGAATTAATTCTTTATGTTTTTATTTTCTTGTTAGAGATTTGAGTATGGATAGAAGTTCAATGCAGTTAAATCATAAAATTTGTGATTTTTACAAAAATGGAGTAAATTCGTTTATTAAGCTTGTACGTGATCATATGGGTCATGTTAATAATATTCAATGTTTGTGGAGCAAATGCATGAACGTGCATTTTATAGGTTGAAGATCATCTATTCAAAAATGGGATATTACAAAGTTACATCCCATGGGTACGCCATGGGGAAGCTTTTGATTATAATAGCATGTATGTGGGTGTTGATGATGATGATGGAAATGATATGATGGTGCTAATGAAGAAGAGAATATGTGTGCCAATGGTGGTGGTGGTGATGATGATGATGATAATAGCAACTTTTAACTACAAAAATATAAGGTGATCATTTAATAAAGTTTCTACAATGTTTGGTGTATAGTTTTCAATAAATGCATGCAATATTTTTTAATACATGGATTCATTGTTTAAAACAAACTAATTGATGTGATGACTGCATGGTTTAATTCAGCATGGCACCAGGAAGTAGAGCACACCGATTGAGCAATGAATTACCAATATCTGCTCCTACTCCATTAGATCCTTCTACTCCCCAAACACCCTTGAGTAGCAGCGGTGAGATCATAACTTTTATTATTCTATAATTTTATTTATATTATTTTACTAATAATGTAATGTGTTTTATATTGCTTCCACCACTATCAAAAAAGGTCGCGATAAGACAAAAGGTCTTGGTTTGGAAAAGATCATTTGTGTCACTGGTAGGCTGCAAATCAACATTCCTAAGGAGAAGAAAAAATCAGTTGGGCTAGGAGCAGCAACCTTTACCAATGAGTTGGACCTTATTGTTCGCCAATATGCTCCTCTCCAGGTGAAAGAATGGAAGGATATAAACGAAGAGGATAAGGTTCCCCTTTATGCCCGCATCTTAATAAGTGATAATCCAATCAAGGTTTTTTTTTCTTTCCTTATTTTGATTTTTGTTATTTGATTTTATCCACAACAAATATTTATTTTTGTAACTTTGATTTTTAGGCAAAATTCAACATAAACATGGCGCAGGAACATATAAAGGATTGTTGTGAGCAACTAATGAAATGTCGATATAGGACTTATCGATATCATCTTCGCAATCATTTTAATAAATTTGACAATGTTGACCTTGCAAGAGAGCACCCATATGATGGAGTACAAGAGGAGGATTGGAATTATATGTGCAACATATTCTCTAATGTTGATTACCAGGTGAAATTACCACGTGTAATAATTTAATATAAAAAAGTTATTTAACTCATTAACATGTCTATTTTTTCAATGCAGAAACGATGTGAAGTCAACAAGGCAAATAGAGCAAAGTTGCAAGTTACCCACTTCATCGGTACAAAGTCATTTGTAGCGGCTCGATATGAAATGGTATATAATATTGTATGATTTCAAGTTACTTAGTACAACATTATTGTTAACTTTATATTCGTTAATTCTAATTGTAAATCATACAGTGAAATGAAGAGACTAATGAGGAGTCTGATCGAATTTCGTTCTACAATGAAACTCATTATAATCTAGTGAAAGGGTGGTCATGCGATGAAGCTTAGTTGAAATATGTAAGATTGAGTAATATATTACAATTCAATTTTTAGTTTTTATACAAATTTTTGAGTTGTTGCATTACACTTTTAAAATTGCAGAATCAGATGTTGGAGTTGCAATCCCAACCTATACCAGAGGGTGGCACCATGTTAAATCCAGATCAGATATGCGACCTTGTACTTGGAACAAGGTCGGGGTATATACGTGGTCTCGGGCATGGCCCAAAGCCTCACACATCTTCCAAATCAAATCAAAGAGCTAATTTGGATGCACAAGAGACTATAAGGTGGGCTGACGAGGCTGAGAGAGTTCAGCATGAGCTACTTGAGCGAGTAGAGGTTCAAAATCAAAAAATACAATCACAAAATCATATGATAGAATCCCAGCAGACTCAAATTGAAGGAATGAGGATTCGACAGACCCGATTTGAAAATATGTTTCAAGTCTATATGTCTTCTGCAGGACATCTGGCTAGCCCTCCTACGTCATGGTAAGCTATATATATTACGTATTTACTTTCTTGCATATTGGAGAATTGTCATAATTATAGGGTGTAAATTTTGTGTGTTAAAACTTATATTATACAAAATGGTTCCTCAATTTATCTGCTGAGACTTATATTGTGAACATTGAGTAAAATTCGTTTGCTATGGAAAAATTGCAATATTTTTTTTCTTGTGACTTTTTTTTTAAGTGTGAAATAATTAGAGCTTATAAGCCTATTGAAAAAAAAATTCTTTTATGGTTGATTTTGATTAGTCATTTTTGTTGGTAGATGTGTTGAAATATTTTGTTATTGTCCTTTGAATTTACTTGAAGCAACAAAAACATGGGATAACTAACCGATGGTTCAATGATGTGGACATCATATACACTATCATGTATACAACATAGTATCTCTCGAAGACAAATTGATGTTATAATTTGTGGATCTAGTTATGTTTGCTTGAGTTGATCCTAATTAGCTTGGATTTGGATTTTTCACATTTTTATTTAAAATTTTGGAGCATATGTTTGGGTGTTGTCTTGATTCTTTTTCTTTGCTTTTATGTTATCTATACAAAGGAACCCTGTTTGTGAGGTGTGTTTTACAAAAATTACACTTATCTTCAACTGTTTATGGATGTTGAAAACATACTAACATCATTTTATTTTGTTCTTATGTGTAGATTAATGGCTGGTGGTGCGAGTTGTTTACAATGGACAAAACCACACTTGTGCCTTTTTTATTTCTTTCTTTTACGTACTTAAGTCTTTTATTCAGTGGGAAAACACTTGTTTCATACACTTATTTTATATTTGTTTGGATGATGTTTTTATTTGAGAAAAATTAATTTTAAGTTCTTTGGTTTTGAGTTATTATATTAATTGTCATATATCATTTGGATGTGAATGACTAGATAATACATTATTGGTTTTGTTACACGGCTCTTATCAGGTTATTTCAAGAGTCAAATGTTATGTAATATATATATATATATATATATATATATATATATATATATATATATATATATATTGAAAGAGTTTGAGTGACGAAATTAGAATTTGTCTCTAATCTCAACTTCTACTGACAAACATTTTTTCGTCACTTACGGTCATACAATTAATGGCTCTATATGTTGTGACAAGCTCAATTTGACACTAAAGACCCACAGTTGGTGATGAATTTAAAATTCTTTCCTGGAAGTAGACCTCTAAAAACGATAATATATTGTCACTATAACATAACTTACAGTGACAAAATATATTAATCACTACATTGGTACTTTCAGTGACGTTATTACTTTTTTAATGACACATCTTTTAGGTCTTTTGTGACTATTTTATTTGTCATTAAATGTATTTTGTTAGTGATGAGAGAGTATTGTCACTACAAAGTATAGAATTAATGACGGTTATTCTAAATTGTCACTATAGACAATTACTGACAAGCTTCTAGTGACCACCTAGTGACGACAGAAATATCATCACTGAAACTCTTCAGTGATGAAATACACATTTATAGTGACAAAAAAATTTGTCACAAAAAACCTTAATTGTTGTAGTGGCTACTAATAAAAGAGTCTAAAAGAACTTAAAAATTAAATAGTCATAAAAAAATTAAAATTAAACAAAAATAAGATGTGAGTAGAATTGACTTTATAATAATAATTATGGTTAAATTAGGAAATTAAAAGCTTTGCACATATATTGACATTTTATTATAAGTAGCAACTATAGATCGATATAAAAGAGAAAAAGAGTTCTAATATGAGAGAAACTCAAAATTTAGAAGTTATTAGTTTTCAAATCTATTTTTACGAGATTTATACCTCAATCGATTTTCTGTGAGTTAAAATGGGAATTAGGATTAGTTTAGAGAGTTTAACGCAATGTGTCCTTATAGTCCTAATATATTTTTGAAGGGAAAATTGGAAGGAGGTACACCAAATTAGATTTAATTGTAAAAAAGTATAAAGAAAAAATGTTGAGTAATTAAGTTCTTAATTTTGATACTTATTTGTATCTAAGTACATTATTTGAATTTTACTGATTGTTTTGTGACATTATTGCCCTCGATTAATCCATGTGTAGTTAATGCACCACTTTTCTTTGAAAAGTGGTACATTAAACATCTCCTATTTTTATGGGAGAACTTTAATATATATATATATATATATACACACACTTATTTATGTATGTATGTATATACTTGTTGTTAAATCTCTTATCTAAATTTTGAATTATCTTTTAATGCACCTTGATTCATGCATTTTTTTTTTAAAGTGCTTTTATTTTCAAATTAATTTAATATTCGAATAGTGTAATAATAAAAGTGTAATAGCGTAACAATAAAATTTTAACAGTATAATACTAACAGTTTAACAGTATAACAATAATAGTGTAATAAGTTATTTATACAAAATATTGTACTATTACATTTTGTCAAACTTATAGTTTCATATAATTTCATACAATATAGTCCATCTCCGTTTTGAATTTGTTACCACATACACAAAATTACTGAACACTGTTTTTGTTACAGTGTATTTGTTACACTGTTATTGTTACATTATTACATTATTCGAATATTAAATTAATTTTAAAATAAAATCATTTTCCAAAAACAAAAAAACGCTTAAATCAATGTGCATTAAATATAATTTGAAAACAAAATCACTTTCCAAAAAATATTATGCATGAATCAATGTGCATTAAAGATAATTTAAAATTTTGATAAGAGATTTAGCAATATATATATATATATATATATATGTATGTATCAAGTAGTTAAAATTAATAAGTAATTTAAAATTTGAGAAAATTAATAAGTAATCTAATTTTAGGGCCAGCTCATCTAGATCTTCATCTAGTACTATACCTCGTATAGTAAATGAAGAAGAATATGAATGTGAGCAAAAACAACCAGATTGGTTAGGATGGAATATATATATATATATATATATATATATATATATATATATATATATATATATATATATATTAATAAATACACATGAATAAAGGTGCATTAAATATGTATTTATATGTATTAACAAATACACATAAATCAAAGTACATTAAAGATAAAAGATTTTGAATTAAATAACCTTAAAAAGAGCATTTATGTCTTTGTAATTGAGTTATGTATTTTTTTCTAAAATATTTTATTCTATGTATTTTTATTAAATAAGTTTAATTAAGTGTACCAACTTACAAAGATCCCATTTTTTAATGGCCTTAAAACCAAAAAGTCTCGAAAGGGGGACCAGCCTTTAAAAAATCCCTTAATATTTGAGATGACCCAAAGAAATTTTAGACCGTGAAAACCCAATCAAATACATATTCTAGAAAAAGCCCAAATTAAGACCAAAAAGGCCAAAACTTTCTCTGCCTCCCATCTTAAGAAATAGTAAAAATTGGGTTGAGTTATCTATAAAGGATTTATAATGAGTTTAGTTCGTTAAGAAAAATTTATTTAGAGATAAACTCGTTTTTAATCTTACTAATAAGTAGTTAAATCAACTATTTTTTTAAAACTCCAAAATGCTCTTCATTGAAAGTAATGTTAAATTAGTTTCTTAAATTGGGAATTATTATCCCTTAATTCACTATCAATAAAGTTAATAATACAAATTTATTGTTCGTGTTACTATTTTTATGAGCATGTTACTATTTTTGATAGACATTTTATTGTTCATATTATTATTTTTGTTGAGCATATTACTACCGTTATTTTTTCAAATGTTAATACTCAATGTTATTATTTTTTTGTTTTTGAATATTATTATTTTTTTATATTTAAATATTATTACTTTTTTTTTTAATGATGCTATTTTTTTAATGTTACTACATGTACCTTTGTGTGTGGGTGTGGGTGTGTGTGTGTGTGTATATATACATACATATATATATATATATATATATATATATATATATATATATATATATATATATATATATATATATATATATATGATAGATTTCAATAAATTCATCCAACGATTTCAAATAGATTCATCAAACAGCCATCAACATCCCTCACAAAATTATTCATATTGCACTGTACCTTCAGACGAGTTATCTCTAATATATATATATATATAAAGTAGAACGAAGTTTGAATCTAAAAGATAAAGAATGGTCCAGATCGTTTTGAAACAAAAATAAATACATCTAACGAACAACGTAATCCCAACATAAAAAATGGTTCAGATCATTTCAAAAATTTTGATCTAACGGTCTACAGTTAGTCTTGAATTTCTTTTTTCGCCCATAAAAAAGCCTCTCATTGTAAGACTCTACACTCCTATCTCTCATACGTCTCTATCTTAAAATTGAAAAAGCACAATAACAACTCAGATTGAATTTATTTTAAATTAAATGGTTTAGATTTCATCTAAATTCATAAAACTTAATCCAATGGCTCACAACACATCCCACACAAAAATAAAATTCAACCCAATTTAACTATAACCCACACGCCACCCATTATGTCTAACACCCAGGCATGCGACCTTCTTCCCAGATCAGACATCGTTTCTCCTTCTCTCTCTCTCCACTCGCTCTGTCATGGCTTCTCTATCGTCACTCAAATATCCCTCCTCTCTCTCACGACACACAAATCACCCTCCCTGTCTCACGACTCACACACACACACACACTAGAACACAAATGCACGCACCAACGCACACATACTTTTATTTAATCGTTGTTTCATTGTCTACATGTATGTCGTTTGTTGATTATTCATTGCCATCACTGGATTTTACTCATTAATCATCTATATGGTTATGTTTGTTTATTTTTCACTATACATACAGGAGATTTTACTCATTAACCCCCAAAACCATAATGAAATTACAATCTTGGAGGAAGACACATTCGAGTTGAAAAATATGCTTTGGGTTTAAGCTTTAGGTTTGGATGCATTGATATATCTATGGTTATGTTTGGGTTAATTTTGTGCATTGTTTCATTTTATTATTATTTTTTGTTATGATATTTGTCAGATATGTAGTTTTCTTTGGGAATTGCTCGAGGACATTTTGCGTTTATAAAAAAAATAGTTTTCTACATTCGTTGGATAAAAGGTTGCCTATTTTGGAGAACTCTGAATTTTGGTTCTTTAGTAATTGGTGTTGTTGTTGAGTTTGGTTGAGTATTTTTTTCTTAATATTGGTAATGGAATGGTCTATGTTGGATAATGATACATACAATGAGATATATAAGTTTTGTAAACAGGTTGCGATTTTTTTGAGTTTTTATTTTTACCAAAAAGTTTGACGAAATTTATTAAAAAATGGCGGGATTTGATTGATTTCAATTTCTTTAATTAAAGTAAATTACACAAACTATTTTAAGGAGTTTTTGGTTATTATTTAGTTGCTTAGTTGCCAAGATGACTACTTTAAATCAAGTTTAATGGGTTTTATAGTTATGTAAGAGTAATAATTGATGTTTAATCAAGCATAGAATTTTTTGTTATTCCATGCAAGAAATGATGTTGCTTTGTTATAAATAATTCTCCTCTATGTAATATTATAAGATGAAATGTGTATGCATAATGATCGTGAGTATTGAGTTATTATGTGCAGATTTAATAGGGTTGAAAATATTAACGTGATAGTCAATTATAGTTATTTAAATTCAGCTCAATTAATATTTGTAGATTCTACGATTTCTTTTTTGGTTACTAAAATTTTTTTCCCATTTGTTAATTTTTGTGGATTTAATTTTTTATTTGGGTGATTTTGTTGTGTCACACAGTACCTTCAGACACGGGCATTAACTAATATATATATATGAGAGAGAGAGAGAGAGAGAAATAAATAAATAATCATATTCTATAGATGAATATAGATAAATATGAGAGAGATAATTTTTTTAATGTTAATCAAAATCCAAAAATTTAGGAAGAGTTAGTTTTTAAATTTGTTTTAATTAAATAAAACTAATAGGGATATTTTAGATAATAGAAATTAAAATAAATTTAATATTAAATAAGTTTTGTTAATGGATATACCATCAAATAAATTCACAAAAAAGAATCGACCACTAAAATTTTCTAATAAGCAGTGTAGTCCTTGTAAAAAACTTTTTCAACAATCACCGTCACTCAAAAGTCAACAAGTCATCCCCCCCCCCTCATTCCCCTCTCTCTCCCTCTTTCTCTCTCTACATCCCACACAAATAAAATTACAATCCATAACGTACACATACATAAATTTATTTTCTTGCTAACAGTTGTCATTCGAAAAAGTATTAAATTTTTTAAGTGCTTTATTAATTTTTAATTTTTATTGATTTTTTTATTCTAATTTAGTTTATTACTTATTTTGAAGGTTAAAATTAGTATACCATTAGGGAAACCAAAAAAGGGCTGAATAAAATTTTTTATTTATCAAGAGCTACTGTTCTATTGTTGTTGTACATTATAATAAAGTGAATTGTTGCATTTGTTCCATCAAAATTTTTAGACTTGAGTATGAGAATAATAAAGATTAAGGAGGAAACAACACAAGCACCTGAAGAATCTTTTTAAAATTGATTATTTTGCATATATAGTAGATTAAGCTATTTTTTTCATTGAAAATAGATTTAAACAATGTAAATTATATGAAAATATTTTTGATTTTCTTATTTTGTTTAAAAAAAATTAAAACCATTAGATGATGAGAGTTTGCAAAAATGTTGTCTTAACAATGACAACTTCTTAAAATATGATCAATTTTAAACAAATAAAAAATTCTTTTTTAATAATTCATAAAACAAATTTTTTTATACAGCTTTTTTATGTAACTTTTTTTATATGATCAACTTTTTTTTCTATGTAACTCAACAATTTATGTCCTATCTATAATATAAAAATAAGGCGGCTTCAATAAGTCAATCTTACGGTATCAAATTCATTCATCCAACGGTCAAAAAATTATCATTTTTTTCTTAATATTTCCCCCCCAATAAGTCAACGATTACGGCTGATCTTGGAACACATCTTACGATCTCAAATTTATTCATCCAACGGTTAAGAAATTAAAATATTTTCCTTAATATATTCCTTCCCAACCAATCAAAGATTACGACTGACTTGGATCACAAGATTTTCTTTAACATAATAATTAAATGGTTCAAATTTGTCATTAATATAAACTGTGTAATATAAAATTTTAAATTTTTATAAGCAATAATAATAATATTTTGATTAAAAAAACTCATCAATTTAACAGATTAAAAAAAATAAGGGCGCTACTTAACACATTTATATTGAATAAAATTTATTTTATTTTATTTATTTAATTAACGATCTCAAACTAACATTTACACATGTCTTGAATCAAAAGTTCAAAACTATTTTTTTTTATCTCTTAAGAAAACTCAATTATAATATATTCTTACAAATTAATAATTTTCTAATAACTTGTACTAATTAAAAAAATAATATTTTATAAATAATATACTTTTTTTGATAAAAAATATTTTGGTGATATGCTTTTTGATAAATAAGATATTTAGTTTATATTAAATTTGACTCAATTTTGATTATATTTATATAAATTAATATTCGATTTTGATTACATGTATATAAATTAATATTTTTTAAGTTAATTCTATTATATTTTATGAATTTTATAATATAAAATAGGACGGGTTCAACAAATCCATACGACGGTTTCAAATAAACTCAATCAACAGCCACCAATATCTCTCTTAATAACATTCATATTAAATTTTACATTCATCTTCTCACTCTTCACTCTCTTTCTCTGGCAGTGGCGGAGGGAGGAGGGGCTGAGACCACCCTGGAAAAAAAATAGTTTTTTAATTACATATGTTTTATATATTTTTTTAGATTAGTTGAGTCCACTATAATGATTTATGAAAAAAAAAATTAATTGGAACAAACAAGTTGGATACTAGAACCAAAAAACAAAAACAAAAACAAAAACAAAAAGTCCATACCAAATCTCTTAAAATTTGCAAACTAAAATTGATTACTTAGAGTATTGTTATGATTTGTTGAAGTTTTATTTGGTTCAAAAATTATAGAATATATAGCCAAAAATAAGTAAAATATAGAATTTATAAAAAAATTAAAAATTATAGAAAATTGCTTTTATTTGTATCAAATAAATTATATTATTGATCCTTAATGTATAGATGTAATCTTATTGATTTTTTTTAAATAGACTTTTTTTTATGTTTAATGAATTTTTAAGTATCAAATTTAATTCAAAAAATATAAATATATCACACTATTTTTATTTATTATACTTAAAGTATGTCCGCTCTAAATCATATTTTTGGTTCTGTCACTACTTAGGGATCTTCACTCCTCATTTTTTCAAATTAATTGGTTGATTTATGTTACACCGTACCTTTACGCACACAAATGATCTCTAATAAACTTATAAAATTCAGGGGTACGAATTTTTTATTTATTTATTTTTTAACTCACGGAATTGGTTTGTCCAAATTAAAGGGTGGTCTTCCGTACCCCTTTAATTGTCGGAATGCTGCTTGGGGCCCTCAGCACATGGATTGGGTTAGAATTGCCCCCACACATGAACAACTATAAACAATCGTTCTATGTGGTCATGTATACGTCCTCGTCGATGTCGTCTACCACTCGATCTTTCCACTTGACCTCCGTCCGGTGAACAATCCAACGGTAATCGACAAAGGAGGACGGTTAACGTACAAAAATATTTAATGTATCAGTAATAATACATTATAATCGTCTTGTAATATTACAACTCAGTAAGAAATACTAACTAAATGGACTTCGTTAATCAAATCGGTTCACTTGCAAACAAGGATAATGTAATGTTACTGAAAGCGATGTGGAATAGGATTGGGTGGTACATGTTAAAGGACAGTTTTTTTGTTGGGTCCACGTCGATTATAACACTGTCCCACGAAAATAATATAGCTAGCAATGTCCCACTCTCTGGGGAGAGGCCCTGCGGTTATGGTAACGATGTCGGGGTGTTGGGGATTGGACTATCTCATATCGGATAATTTTGAGCGTGTGAGATCAGTTTAAATGTCCCACTTGACGCTTCCTCTTTTAAGAGGTTGTGTTAAGTGTCTGTCAAAAAAAAAAACTGTCATAATCAATAATTTTATGGGAAGATTTTTTTTTGTTTTCAGTTCATTCTCCTTTTATTGTTTAAAAAGAAAAAAAATTACCCAATTATAATAATTTTAAAATTATTTTTTGAATTATTTAATTTAATTTGTTGAAATTATTTTAAAACAAAATTTCAAAGCGTTTTCATTAAAAATGGTATTTTGAAAACATGCTTTTATGAAAGAAAAAACTGATAATTTGACAAATAAAGTTAATGCTATGGTATTTAAGTAAAAAAGCTACAATCTTTGGTTTTTTGAAGCTCTTAACTAGTTTTTTTTTTTTGGTCTAAATTTTTCGTTAGAATTTTAGTATTGTTTCAATGTAGGCCTATCAAATGATGGAAGTTGACTTGGTCTTTCATCGATCCGAATCCGATTTTTAAAAATTCGATCCAATAAACCAATAGATTTTATTTTCGTGATTAATATTCAAATCCGATTCAAAAATTTGATTTGATTCGAATTACTTAATTAACTAAATTTTAATAAATTATACTTAAATTTCAACTAAGTTTTTTTAAATAGTCAATTATTTTTTTAATATTTATATAGAAATATATAAATATTTCAAATCAAATTATATTTGGATCACATATAAGTATATCTAAATTCGAGTCCGTGAAATATGTAATATCAAATTTAAATTCAAGTTTAGGTTTGAATCGTCGATAAGAAAATATAAATTTGTATTCGACTAATTAGATTCAAATTAAAATTCGATCTATTGATAAATTTATTTCAACGTGATCTTTCGTTATCTTCTTTCTAATTCATTGAAATATTTGCATCACGGAAAATAAAAGTTATCTTAAAAAAAATCATTCTCCAAATAAAAAAGTAAAACAAAACAAAACTCAGTCACTGAACAACAAAACCCAACCCCCCGCTCCTCTGTTCTTCTCCTCTTTCCTCTCATCTGCCGGGCCCTCCATATTTTTTTTCTTATATCGGCCAACCATTGTTTAAAAAAAATTAAAACCATTAGATGACGGGAGTTTGCAAAAATATTGTCCTAACATTGACAACTTCTAAAAATATGACAAATTTGTTTATATTGATACCTTCGATTTTTTTTAAGAATTAAAAGTCAAAAGTTTTAGGCAACAAACCTATCGAGACATTAAGTTATATAAAAAATTTATATTTGTTTTCAAATGATTGTTAATATATTTATAATATGATGAATTATATTTTATATCTTAAGAGATTTTAAGTTATTTACTTTGTACCCTCAAATATTATATTTTTTATATTATACCTTCAATGTATCAAAAGTGTTATAATATGACTCTTCCGTTAGTTTTCTGTTAATCTTTCTGTCAGTATCAATGAGTTGATTTTTGATGAAAAAATAACAAAAGTTATTAGAAGAGTCGCATTCTAACACTTTTAATACACAAAAGATATAATATAAAATTTTAATATTTAAAAATAAAAAAAAAAACTTAAATCTTTCAAAGGAGAAAGATGACAAGGAGGGAAGAGGATGTGTGCAAGTTATTTCGGTATAGTACGTCAGTGACAAACAATCAATCTGCGTACACAAGTTTCTCCAGGTCAGGAGTATCCACAAGGATTAAAGCATAGAACCGGATTGGACATCGAATCGACATCGGCAGAGACCGGATCAATAGTTTAATGATTCAATCATTGGGTCAATTGGTTAGACCGATCAAATAATAAAAAAAAAAAAATATAAAATATAATAATTTAACTAAAAAATATGAAATATTTACCTAATACATATAATTTATCATAAATTAATTAAGTATACAAAAAATACCTGTATTAAAAATAAAAAATACTATTAAGAAAATTTTGTTTTTAACATCAGTTGATAAGAATACTGAAAAAAAAACATCAGTTAATTTAACCAAGTAACAGCAACAGCCGTTGAACAACCTATTATGATACAGGGCCTGTGAAGCTTGAGCAATAGACTGTGACCGGTGAAGCTTGAGGCTTGAACAATAGGCTGTGACCCGTGAAGCTTGAGCAAAGAGGCATCGAGTGGGCTTGAGCAAAGAGAGATCGAGTGGAGATATGTGAAGCTTGAGCAAAGAGAGATTGAGTGGAGAAGGAGTTGAGTGGAGAAGGAGTTGCTCGATCAGACTTGAGTGGAGAAGACGATGGAGTGAAGCTTGATCTGTGGAGAAGACGAAGGAATTGCTCGATCAGAACTGATCCACCAACGCCTGAGTAGAGAAAAGGATGGAGATGATTGGATTTGGGGGTTTTTATGAAAAAGGCAGGAGAATCGGCCGATTTGATGGTTTTATTTCGATTTAGCTCCCTTAGCGGTTTAATTCAAGAACCGGACCGGCTGAGATTCCGATTCACAATTTAATCGGCCGATCCGATCCGCTTCTGATAACATTAGTTTAAAAGTTAGGATATCCAATACGGCCTTTTATTTAGTATATTTCCGTATTGTACCATTTTTACCATTTCGGTATTGAAGCCAAGTCCGCCGATTTTGTTTTCTCATCCTTCCTTTTCCTACCTTTTTCTCTTCCCTCTGAACGACTTGTTCTCTCCCTTTCTCTCTTTCCTTCTCACGGCCGTGCTTATAAATCTTTGTATGTGGCAATCTCATCTTATACATACGTGGGTAGACATTTCTCAAATTCCATTCGCTTTCGTTTCTTTCATCTGAATCTCATCATGGGAGATGCTAATGGTAAGACCCTTGTCGGTGTTTGCTCGAAAATTTTGGGAATTGCTTTGTAGTTTATGTTACATGATTGATTGTGCCTGGTGTATGTGAATTCCGTCTGTCTTGTCATCTATATTTATTGTTTTGTGTTGAATTCGAAATGATTATTATTTTCTTGTGGAGTTCTTGGATGGGTTGGTCTGCACAAATGTGTGTCATAGTTATTTTGGAGTATCCCAATTACATGGCTTTGATTCTTCATTTTTCCGGATCTTCTGTAGTAATTCTAAATTGGGTCTGTCTTCCTTTTGCTGGAAGCAAAATCTATGTTGGGTATGTGACTTATGGTTCGGGTGTGGACCATTGTGCATCTTGGGTGTGAATTGTTGAAGTATAAAAATTTTAGAGCAGACGATTATTTAACATGGTAGAGTAGAGCAAGAGTTCTGTGTTCGAATCTCGCCACCACCCTCTTTATTTAAAGATTTTCACTTACCAAAGCACAATATCTAGCACGTTAGAGAGTGTGTTGAAGTGTAAATGCTAAATTTACACCCTCTTTAACAATTTAAAAGCATTTAGAGCATATGGTAATTTAACATGAACCTTAATAAAACCATTCATTCCTATGATTCTGGATTATGCTCTTCCATGAACAATGATGTACATTTTCTCCTTTTTCATAGTGGTTTATCTGGCTACTATATGCTTTTCTGGGGCAATATGAGTCGCAATGCTATTAGTATAGACGTCAGGTGATCTGATACTCACTTGATCTATTTGACTTCATGTTCTTGGCATATTATTTTTCGTATGTTAGTTGAACATGTGCAGCTCATATTTATTGGGCATCTTTTAAGCATCATTTTGTCATATCAGTTCTAGTTACATGCATTCTTTTCTGTGTTATTTGTTGTCGAAGCCAAAGATGGAACAATTTCTGTGGCTTCTGCATTTGCCGGTCACGAAGAAGGTATTCCCTGTGTTGTCTCTCATTTCAAATTTTAGTCTTCTTTATTATCGTTATTATAGGATTAGAAAATAATTAGAATACAGACTTATATGTAGTTTCATTTAGTTTTGATGATATGTAGCACTATTGGAAAAATTATAATAGGCATTTTATACATAAATGTATAGACGGATGCACAGTTTTGTTATTGGGTGGGATGTTGAATTATACCTTTTTGTATTAGTTCTTCTTTCTTTTCTCCATTCTTTCCTCTCTTTCCACTTCCTATCCTCCCCTCACCCCAACAAGAAAATGGTATCTGCTGGTAAAGCAGATATCCTTGGTATCTTCAATAGGAAAAATGAGGGAGTCAAATTTATCTCCTTCGTGTCCCCCATTATCATTCACTTACTGCTAACCGATTTTTGAATTTAGAATTTTAACTCAAAAAGGCATCAGTGGACTATTATCATTTTTGTGAATCAAGAATCGGAAGCATATTTGATCAATTATTTATATGGTACCCAGGAAAGAGGCCAACTGTTTTGCTTAGGAAAACAAAAATTATTCATTGTCATGGTGTTCTTTGGTGATTGGCTACCAGTTGTACAGGATAGAGACCACAAATTCTTAACGAAAGCTGTTGAAGAGGCTTATAAAGGGGTAGAATATGGGGACGGTGGTCCATTTGGTGCAGTTGTTGTCTGTAATGATGAGGTCGTTGTGAGCTGTCACAATATGGTGTTGAAAAATACAGACCCTACTGCGCATGCTGAAGTTACAGCAATAAGAGAGGTCAGACTCATGTGAACACGTGATTTATTTGTGTACAATGGGAAAATTTCACATGCTTGATTCCGTAACACTCGCCTATTTGATCTAGCTAAATGATTCAATTGACCACAAGAAATTTAGAATTGGCCTGGTGATAAAGTTCTGTCAGTGAAGTATCACAAATGTGTTGTAGTTCAGTTATTAGAATAAGAAAGTCCTAGTGAAATTAATAATTTCTTTATGGCGGTGGGAATGCAAAGAAGATTCGGCTCTAAGCTGAAACATCATGCAGTCATGTGCTTATGGTTGTGATGAGACTTGAGAACTTCAAAAGTTAATGTAGAGCCCTGAAATGTTATGGATTTTTTAATGTAGAGCCCTGTCACTGTTTACCATTTGTTCCTCTTACTCATTATGAACACATCTTTCAGGCATGTAAGAAGCTCAATCAACTCGAGCTGTCGGACTGCGAGATCTATGCATCTTGTGAGCCTTGTCCAATGTGCTTTGGTGCCATATTTCTTTCAAGAATTAAGGTTCATTCTTTGGGCTTTTCCATATTTTAGTTACCTAGCATTTTGTTTGTTGCTTATATTTTCTGAGGTTTTATCCGTATTTGTTCTTTTGGTGCAGAGGTTGGTTTATGGAGCCAAGGCCGAAGCTGCTATTGCAATTGGCTTCGATGATTTTATTGCAGATGCATTAAGGGGCACTGGGATTCATCAGAAGGCTCACTTGGAGATCAAAAGAGCTGATGGTGATGGGGCAATTATTGCAGAGCAAGTATTTGAGAAGACAAAAGCCAAATTTCCTATGTATTAAGAAAATAAAACTTCATGTTATTCTAATAAGGTACAGTTAAACTTCATGACCTATTCATAATTACGTGTTTGAAGAACTATTCGCATTGTCTTCGAATAAATATGGTCTTGAAGTTTCTGGCCGAATGTAGCATGTGGTGGATTTCTCAGCTACTGTTTGTTTCGAATAAATGAGTCGGTTTAATATGTTTTTTTTTCTTTTTGAGAATTACATGCAGACTTATTGAAATTTGTCACTTAATCATTTAGATCCTTAATATTTGAAATATTATACATGGACTTTTTAAAGTTTGTTGGCGCGTAACATTTAGATCGTTACAGTTAAATATTTGTTAGTAAATTACACCTACAACCCCTAAAATTTGTATACGTATAATATTTAGACTCTTCGAGTTTAAAATGTTATACTTAGACAAAAGAATATCTCATTTAAAGATAAAATATTAAATATTTTAAATTTTACTAGTAAAATTCTTGTTTTATTGTGACATTTATTGAAATAAAATAAAAATAAAAAATTAATTTTTTCTTAAAAATTATAATTAGTATATAATTATATTATCTATTGAAATTTAATTTGATCGTTTAAACAGTAAAATTAAATTATCAAATTACTCTAAATAAAGTTAGAAGATATTGTGTCCATTACAGTTTAATCCTGTGTTTTATTTTTTAGTTTTATTCTAATAAATAGTATAATTGTATATTAATTATGATTTTTTAAGAAAAAAATTATTTAGATTTTTGATTTTATTTCAATAAATGACATAATTAAATATGAATTTTAGTTGTAAAATTCATGTTCTATTATGAATGACTGAAACTTTTATTTGATTTTTTAGTTTTATGCCAATAGATAGTACTTTTTTTTAAGAAAAAATTAAATTTTTTTTTTGATTTTATTCTAACAAGTAATACAATAGAACATGAATTTTGGTTGTAAAATTTAAAATATTTGATATTTTATCTTTAATTGGAATATTCTTGGTCTAAACATAATATTTTAAACTTGAAGGGTCTATGTATTATACGTTTACAAACTTCAGAGGGTCTTGATATAATTTATTAACAGATATAATAATAGACATTAACGGTAGGGTCTAAGTGTTACACGTATTGTGTGATATTTTAAATGTTAAGAAATGCAAGTAATTAGTAACAAATTTTAAAAAGTCTTAGTGTAATTGCGACATCCCAAATTTTTAGAAGTAATTTAAATATAAAATATTGTGAGTTTTGATGCGAAGAGCAAAGTATAAATATTTTAATTTTTATGTTATTTTCATCTTCATCTTCACCCAAGCGAAGACTTTGAAAAAAAGGGTGCGGACTTTGAGAAAAAAAAAAGATAGCATTGAATAAATGGTAGAGAAAGTGGGA
Source organism: Ilex paraguariensis (assembly GCA_963454935.2). Taxonomy (NCBI): domain Eukaryota; kingdom Viridiplantae; phylum Streptophyta; class Magnoliopsida; order Aquifoliales; family Aquifoliaceae; genus Ilex; species Ilex paraguariensis. Next base: position 40,974 of record CAUOFW020000858.1, read on the forward strand.
GTGTGTAATTAATAGTGTAGAAAATGTGTGTATACTTTAAGGTGTAGTAAAGTGTGTGTGTTTAAAACACAAATTAGTGTGTGTGTGTGTGTGTGTGTATGTGTGTTCTGGTCTGTTGAAACCGTGAGTGAGGGAGAACAACACAGGGAAGAAAAATATATATGTGTTTGTGTGTGTTAAGCTGAGAGCAAAGAAGGAAAAGAGGGAGAGAGAAAATAAATCTTGGTGGGTGTTTTTTGTTCAAACTGAGAGGAATAAGAAAAATGAAACAGAAATCAGAGTAGTAGAATTCAAATAATGATTTTAAGGTACGAGGTGGTATGTAATATGCTCTCCTTAAATCTCTTTGCAAAGAGTATTTCTTTAATTATCCTCTAATTTGTATTTCAACTTGCGCTCGTTATTTTAGAACTTTGATTGAATATCGTTGATTATTTTGATTTCATTGATCGTGTTCTGTGGATATTGAGACGGGATCGTAGCAGTCAATAGCCGGTACATTGCCAGCCAAGAGATCCGTGAGATCGGGGTTGAGGTGGGATGATTGGTGAGGTATCAAATCTGTATTAAGATTCTGCATAACGTGTGATATACAAATTTGAAATTTGTATCTGTTGATTGAGATATTTTGTGATACTCGATTATTTGTTATTCAATTTTCCTGAGCATATTTTTTCTCGCCATATTGTATACTTCCCCGCTTTATTTAATATTTTCATGTTAATTTTAGAGAAAATATCAAAACGATATAATCAGAGTATTAAAGACAAGGAGATGTCGACATAATTAATGTTTTATTCGTATTGAAAGATTTATTTATGGTGACAGATTTATTTGTATTGAAAGATGATTTTGATAAATGAAATTTTATTGGGACAATTAGCGCTATGTTATTTTTATGAGTGTTTTTATATCAATTAACGTCTCTGAAAAGAAGAGAAGAATCGGGGCATTACAAATGGTATTAAAGCCTAGGCTTTAAATCTTATATGGGATTTGTGGAAGTGAGTTCACTGTATTTTCGTTGTGAGATCAAACAACTAGGAAAAAGAGGAAAAAGAAGAAAAAGAAAGCTTGCTGGTGCAAGTTCTGACTGCTTGGAAAAGATGAAAAGATAGTGGAATTGGTGTGGTATATAGCAGAGACTTTCGGTTTAGTGAACTGAGAGAAATTTAGTGTAATTACGCCTTTATTGAAAATAAAATTCAATAACAACCCTTTCTTTTGAACAATAAACACTTTATATTTTTTTTCTTTCTTGTGTTGCACTTTGCAACCCAATAAATTTTGGGATTCTTGGTGAACTAAGAAATTTCGAGGACGAAATTCTTTTAAGGAGGGTAGATTGTGAGGTCTCAAATTTTTAGAAGTAGTTTAAGTATAAAATATTATGAGTTTTGATTTGAAAGTATAAAGAATATTTAAGTTTTGTGGTTGATATATATAGTAAGTGAAATAAAGGGGAGCAATGTATAAATAGTTTAACTTTTATATTACTTTTGTCTTCACCCGCGTGAAGACTTGAAAAAAAAAAGAAGAAGATAGCATTGAATAAATGGTAGAAAATGTGGGTGTGTGTAATTAATAGTGTAGAAAATGTGTGTGTGTGTACTTTAAGGTGTAGTAAAGTATGTGTTTAAAACACAAACTAGTGTGTGTGTGTGTGTGGTCTGGTTTGTTGAAACTGTGAGTGAAGGAGAATAACAGAGAGGGAAGAAAAATATACATGTGTTTGTGTGTGTTAAGCTGCAAAAAAGGAAAAAGGGAGAGAAAAAACAAATCTTGGTGGGTGTTTTTAGTTCAAACCGAGAGGAAGAAGAAGAATGAAACGGAAATTTGAGTAATCGAATTCAAATAATGATTCTAAGATACGGGGTGGTATGCAATATGCTCTCCTTAAATATCTTTGCAAAAATTATTTCTTTGATTATCCTCTGATTTGTATTCCAACTTGTGCTATCATTATTTTAGAATTTTGATTGAATTTCGTTGATTATTTTGATTTCATTAATCGTGTTCTGTGGATATTGAGACGGAATCGTGGCAGTCAATAACAGATGCATCGCCAACTAAGAGATTCGTGAGATCGGGTTGAGGTGAGATGATTGGTGAGGTGTCAAATCTGTGTAAAATTCTGCATAACGTGTGATATACAAATTTGAAATTTGTATCTATTAATTGAGATACTTTATGATACTCGATTATTTGTTATTCAATTTCCTTGAATATATTTTTTCTCGTCATATTGTATATTTTTCCATTTTATTTAATATTTTCAGGCTGATTTTAGAGAAAAGATCGGAACGAGATAATCAGAGTATTAAAGACGATGAGATGTCGATATAATTGATGTTTTATTCGTATTGGGAGATTTATTTATGGTGACAGAGTTATTTGTATTGAGAGATGATTTTGATAAATGAAATTTTATTGGTACAATTGGCGCTCTATTATTTTTATTTGAGTATTTTTTATATCAATTAACGTCTCCGAAAAGAAGAGAAGAATTGGGGCGTTACAGTAATTCTCTCTCTGTATTTTTTTTTGGTCGGTGAGTCATTTGCTTCTCCTAGGCTAACAGGATAGTGTTGTGAAAATAAGAAGCTATACCCAAGGTGTCATGGGGTTAGATTTTGCTCGAATTTTTTGCCTCGTGACGGTACTGAGATTCCACATTCAGTCTCAGCCAATTCACACAATCGCTCACAAAAGCACACAATTAATAGAATATAGGCAAAGCACACAAGCTCATAGCAGACACACAAGCATTACAGGCTAAATGGTTAAACCTTTTTTTTTTTTTCAGCAAACCTAAAGGAAACCAGCTATGAGTCTGCTTACAAAACGTGTCCAAAATCTCTTGGTTGTACTGCAAACCCCAATAAATAGCATACAATGTTGTGGGTTAAAAGCCAAACCGCCTAGGCAATGTAAATAAACAATCAGATTCGCCGACAAAGCTACCCACAGCCTACTGATCATGTCTAAGTCTCTCTGCCACTCCCACAATGTGATGATCATGGTAGGGGCAGTTATAACTATTGGTTGACCTAGCCAGCAACTACTTATAACTGTTGTGCATGTTGTGTGCACATGCCAACAATCTCCCTCGTGATGTGCACATGCCAGCAACTGCATAGAACTGCCATGCATGCCATGTACATGCCAATAATTGTCCAGAATAGCCACCACCTGCAATGCACATACCTCAATTGTTCAGAACCATATCACATGTTGTGCACCTGCATTTCTTGCGAGCCCACAACACCTGATTAGCCTTGCCTTCATGTCAAGCCATGTCCGGCCCATGACTTAATCTTCTAAGTTAGCAATGCCTCATAACGAGCCCACTGGCTAGCCTTACTTGCTTGTTTGTGCCCAACGTGCCTATGCACAAGCTACCTCACTCAACCATACGTGGGGCTTCAACCAACCCACTGGTTGTGCCCAACATGCCCATGTATGAGCTGCCTCCTACAGCCATACATGGGGCATCAATCAACCCACTAGTTGTGCCTATGAATGTGTTGCCTCCCTCAGCCATGCACAAGGCTTCCACCAATGACAGGTCCCACCGATCATCGACCTTGCATCTCGGGTCTCGAACTTTGGAATGCATTGCCTCCACCTATGACAAGCATTTGTTGGGGTCGTGCCTTGCTTTGGTGTGCCAAGGCTTAGGAGTCCCTAGGGAAACTGGCATGGCAACCCCTTCACGGAGCACCCCCCCTATAATAGCGTTAGTGAGCAAAACCCTTCTGACCGCAATAAACTTACTTAGAGCCTAGGAGTCATAATAACTTAAGTTAGAGGCATAGTCATTGCATGCCACTTGAGCCTTTACCGAACCACTTTGTAACCCAACAAAACACACGTCCAAATCCTTAGGAAGCCAACTTTGCACTAAGGGTTTGCTTCACCAAGCATAACCCAATTTGTCTAAGGCATGGTCGTCTTTTGGCGAGGCAACCACATGCCAATGTCAAGCCAACAAAATAATGGGATAACACAAGGAAACCCGCCCATCTGTTCAATGGAGAGTCTTTGAAGGTTATGGGTAGTATCTATCCAGGAGGTGGGCTCGTCTCAGGATATCAAGCTCAACCACTGTCAAGATACCTTTTTAACTTGAGGGACTCTCAACTTCATACTTAACATAGATATTCCATTAAGATCGATGTATCTGTATTGACTATGATATTAATTAGATATTCGATGATCCGTATAAAATATATATCATATGTATCCACTAATTAATAAAATACTGTGTACATTGCTATTATGTATCTGAAATGAATATTTTTCTAATATAGAATTAAATATGCGGTGTAACATGTATAAGGTTTGATTTTGTGAAAATTGATGGCGATTTCCCTTAGATGGACTTATAATGACTTGCGTTATGAAAGAAAACTTATTTGGAGGTAAGTCTATGTTTAAACTTATATGTAGGTACTTAAGTCCACTTATTTTTTAAATCTTAAAATTACCCCTAACGATGTTAGTTTTGTCCAATTATGAAAAATCACATAGGTTAGACCATTGAGGTATATATGGAAACCCTTAATTGAGTTATATATGAAGAACGTTTATTAAATATTATGATAATTAACAGAAGTTTTATATAAAAGTTATATATTCTGATAGTTATATATGAGAAGTTTAATGTACGAATAAATTGTTGGTCTATTAAGTCAAAATCAGATCACAAAATTTTCTTAACAACAATAATGTATAATATAGGGAGGCTGAATAATGCCAGTAGAGTTCAGTAACATGAATGTTAATATATAGTAAGATTAATGTTACTATATGATTGAAGTTATAATTAGGGTCGTGTTACCAGTACAATCGTGCTACTATATTAACACTAATGTTATTATATTGAATTTTAACATACAATTGCAAACCTTGAGACGTATATTATGTAACATACACATTAATATTCACAATAACATTAAAGCTTTGTGCTCAGTAACACATCTAATTTTACAAAATACAAGACAATAGTTTTTTTACAGTAACATCAACTTTCGAATGATATTAGTGAAAATATGATCCACAAATTGAAAATTTACAAAATGAGTAGTAGTAACACACAATTGACAATTGAATTACGACACTCAGCACCAATTGTGAACATCAAGATATCAAAATTCTGAATTCTATTTTTTGGTTCACGTACAGTAGCATGAACTTTTTTCACAGTAACACAACCAAGGAATACTCTATTGTCTTGTGCAACAAAAAAATCAACAAAATTGAAATCTATAACACTTTAATTTAGTACTAATGTATAAGTTCTCTTGAATCTTGGTTATAAGGTTAATGCTCACTTTGACAAAATTAAATCCCTAATTGTTATTATTTTTTGCCATGTTACTATTTTTTTAGTGACCGTGTTACTGTCTTTGTTGAGTATGTTACTATTATTATTTTTCAAATATTAATATTTTGTCAATAGAGTTCAAAGTAAAGTGGAATAGTAAATTGAAAATTTATTTTATGACATGTAATAGGTTTGAAATTTGAATATGAACGATTTTTGGTAAATACCGATTTCTTATTTTTCAGATAAGGAAACATTATGACTTGGAAGATTATAGCCGGATTTGAAGGCAATTATGAAGGAGATGTATATGGTTGGTTATTGTGTCAATAAACGTTATTTAGGGAATGTTTACAATAGTAAAATTGACAAAAAATGGATTTAAAACTAAATAAGTTTCCTTGACGGACTTATCTCCAAATAAGTTCATATAAAGAGACCGACCTCCAAATTTCCCTTTTATTTTAATCTTTATACTTTCCTCTTGAATTTGCATTCAATCTAATTCATATATAAAGATCCAAATGAATTTAAGAGGCATGTAGTTTCTTAATTATTATCTTCCACCAACTGTCCAAAAAGTCTAGAAAAAATTAATTAATCACCACATCTTGGCTGCAAATTATTCTATGCAAACTAATTAGTTCTTAGTAACATTCATTTTGTGAACATACGATAATGAGACAATTTCTTTTGGGGGTTAATTACAAAATGCCTCTTTTATGTTTGGGTTTTGTTACAATCAACTCCCTCAGGTTTTAATTTTAACAATTTACCCCTTAAAGTTTTGAGGGTACTAAATTAACTAAAAAAGTGGATGAAAAACATAAAATTCCTAGAATACCCCCAACTTTTAATGTTATTCTCCGTCTCCTCTTCATATCCAACAATCCAATACATTGGAAAAACCAAAAATTAGCCCACATAATACATAGCCCCGACGAACCAAACCCAACCTTATCTCTGGCGATCCACCACTTGTTCTCTAACTCCGACATTTCCCCAACCTTCTTCTCCAACACTTGTAATGCCCCCAAAGCCACCTTGGACGGCATCACAATCTAAACCATTCACATCATGAGAGCAACTAAATAAATTCATCATTAAAGAACATTTAATTAGTCAAATATAACATTTACAATAACATCCCAAAAGAATAGGTCAACCATGGCCATCACATCCCAAAATAATCAACTATTTTCTCACAGCGGAATAAACAAAATACATCTATTAATGTACCAAAATATATCCCCTAATCTAAACTATGGTGAGATCAACTCTAGTCATTCCCCTCTGGATCCACGCTTTCCTCTAATTGGGCTTCCCAAGCTACCTGCTCGTCAACTCCGAGCTCTTCCTCTAAACCGACATCTGAGAATAAATAATATTGTAGGCGGTGAGTACTAAGCTCCGTAGCAACATCCCTCCAAACTTGAACAAGGTTTAGAAAATATATAAAAACAGTCGGTCTCATTTCGCAAATATCATACATAACATTTGAAATCGAATAAGGATATTTCAATGGATCTCAAGTTTAAGCAAGACCAATAATTTAAATGAAAGGAATAAACATGTCGGAGTGATAGAAATCAAACAATCATTCAACAATGTAATCCGACATTCTCATGTATGTTGGCTGCTTCCCATGAATCTACACCACGATTCTACCTCCTTCACGCATCACAATCACACAATCCCAAACATTTTAGGAAGGGCGTATATCATCTCTCACGGCATTGACGAATCCTTCCTAGGAAAGGTATACCATTCTTCAGCCTCGAACTTACGTGAACAATAGTAGTTGTTCTCACAAACAAAAAATCACTACAAGTGTTAGGAAACCATCTCACTCCCATTAGGATACACTAACCTCTAACACTCTATGGCAGTGCTTGAATGTAATTCAAGTCCATCATAACAACCATACAAGAGATGCAATAACAAATATTTTCTCAAATCACAAGGAAATCTAAAATTCTCAAATTTCACAATTTGTATTATAAGAGAACAATTGAAGAAAATAAGCAAGAGATCATCAACAATCCATTTTTTACTTTTCATTACAAAGCACTAAAGTTTTGAAATCAAGAACAAGAGAAAAATCCATTTCTCTTGGAAACTAGGGTTTTATGACAAGAAAAGAGTTTTCATGGTTATCTAACCCTAGCTTTGTTTAAAACATGGTAATCTTTGCAAAAATAACAAAAAAGAATGATTTCATAGCATATGTATATAAATGAGAGTGAAAACATACATATACATATAAGCCCTAGCCTCAATGGTCAAGAATGGAAGGAACCCCTACCTTGTTTTGTAGTTTGGGTAGAAATGGAGAAGATTTCATCTTTCTCACTTGAATCAACACTTGAATCTCTTGTGTTTTCCCTTCTTTCTTCCTCTCTAAGGTTTCCTAGGGTTAGAAAGGTTGAAATGGGGCTAAAGGAGGCGTAATTATGTATTTATAGTGTGAAAAATGGACCCCAGATCGCGACTTAAAATTTCTGGAACTTATAAAGCGTACCGATACGTAATACCGGTACGATAAACTCTCTGGACAGTAGCGTACCGATACGGTAACTTTCGGGCGTACCGGTACGGTCTATTTAGTTTTGCCTGTTTTCCTTATTTTTCATTTCTAATCCATTCCAAACCCTTCCAAAATCAACCCAAACTTATACAACATACATTTGGACATCAAACATAGTTGGTACAAGTTCGATTACAAACAATTTCATATATTTACTTGCTAGTTATTAAAATAAAATTGTGGGGGTTTACAATCCACCCCCCTTCAAGAAAGTTTCATCCTCGAAACTTACCTCAAGTAGCGAACAAATGGGGGTCACAATTTGTAAATAGTTAAAAAGTGTTAGATCACTGAATCTTTAAATTACCTCTTTGGTTTCTTCATAAATATCTCGAAGACTCCTCATGCGAGGTGGCTTTTTACTTGAACTTGTTTCGAATAATGAGGGAGATGCTCGCACATTGGTAGGTGATGGTGGAAAAGAAATGGGTAGCTCCATGATCTCATTGGCCTTCTCCTCTTCTTCATATAATGGAAAAAAATTATAGTCCTCTTATGGAATATTCCAATCTCATTCACCTTATTCATCAAACTCAACATCTCTATTAATGAATACAAACTTCTCACTCTTGTCATCTAGCTTGGTTTGTTTCTCATCCGACACATGTGCATAACAAAAACTTTCAAAGACTCGCAAATGAGAGACACTTGGTTTAATCCCTATCCATGCTTCTTGTGGTGTTTTGTCTTTAACAATTCTATTGGGACACTGATTTAACAAATAGATGACACAATTAATAGTTTCCGCCCAAAATTACCTGGGCATTTTCTTACTCTTCAATATACTCCGAGTCATGTCAAGAATTGTGCAATTCTTCTTTTCACCAATACCATTTGTTGTAGTGATCTTGAAATTGTTAGGTGATGGTGAATTCTATTTTCTTCACAAAAAATGTTGAATTCATTTTATGTGAATTCACCTCCTCTATTAGATCTAATTGTCTTAACTTCATAGTAATTGCTGGAAAAGAAGGAGGATAGGAAGCATGAATCAAACATAAGACAACAAAATGAAAAGTTCAACCGCTAAAACTTTTTAAATAGGTGTTTTTAAGGAAGCAACAATCGTGACTATTCATTCATTTGGGTTACTAATTAAACCCAATTAAATGAGGGGGGCATTGTTTCACACGAAATAAATAAATCTTATGAATATTCAATATATCGACATCTGGCAATCTGGATGCACTAAGAAGATGCCACATGGCAGAAATTGAAGAAAGGTAGGATATGATTGCCAAAACCATGTTTGAAAAAGAAATAACTGACTAGGGTTACTATTTAGTAACTGTCGATGGAAGTAAAACCATCGAAAACAATGACAATAAAAGAGCGTGTAATGGAGAAGATTAAGGATACATTCAAACCCCCGCAAGACCTACAATCAGAGTATTTTTAGGAGTAGTTTTAAGTTAGTTTTATGAGACAGTTACATTTGCATTCATGGCTGTTAATCAGTCTTTTCTGTAACTGAAGTCCCTTCAGTTGAATTAATAAAGGAGTCATCTTTTATTAGTTCCCTACACTATGTGTTTGTCCATTAAATTCATCCGAGGAAGTCCTGAAACACAGCATTTAAACCCGTCACAAACAATCACCTGAGAACTATTTGTCGATTGGGATTTTTTTGTCAATAAACAACAACTTTTTTGGATCAACACAATGTTATAGTCTTTTCCATTTTGTTACATTGACAATTTTCAATCCCTATATATTAACATGACATGAATCTGATACAAAATTAATAAATTAGAACTGACTAATTCTCGATGTAAATAAAAATTGACTTGATCCTCTAATACAAATTATAAATAAATCGAATTAATATCAAACATGAATAACTTAATGTTGACACAACTATGTTGTTTAACTGAGATCATATGAAGAAAAATTAAATTTTTTTTCTTGCTGAGATATTGCATTAATCATTGGAGAATTAAAGAAGTTTTTACCTGATTTTGTTAGATGATTTTTAACTTATGTGGAGCATTTGAGTGGCAAGTTGTTGGTTCCCATTTCATTTTTGGATCAAAATAGATCTTATTTTTTCTTGCTTTTCTATTAAATCCTGATCTTCTTTCAATTGTAATTCTTCGGTTGAGTTCGTTCTTTTATTCAAGTACATATCATTCCAGGTTAGCTCTCTGCTCGGGATGCATGGGTTGGGCATTCATTCTTTATTCTCATCCTTTATGTTATGTAAATAGAGACCTCCATATAGAATTCTAATGGATAGCAAATGGTCCCTAAACTCATTCAATCTCAAATCAATTAGACTATGATTTCAATACGTTCGAAAACTTTGGCTTCTTCCTTGACTTATGCTGGAAAGGAGCTCTCCTTCTTTCCAGTAGTTTAGGATTCCCTCTCTATGCTCATATATATTTAGTCAAAAAAGAGAATTCAATCAATCTGATGAAAGTACTGAAATTGGAAGCAATATATCAAATAAGGTAATTCGTAATGCTTGATTGACTTTAAGAAAGGAAAGGAGAATCTTGTGTAAAATGTCCTTTTCCAACTAGATTTTATTCCAAATATCTTATCGTAGAGGTCGCTTACACTAAATATACCATCAGTGGGAACTTTTCTTTCTGGTTGGGAAGTGTCTCTGTCATTTTCACTTCTTATTACTCTTTTCGTTCACTTTTCTAACATTTTTTGTACCAACTAATTCATTGTGGCGAGACATTTTACGATGTCATGATGCGCCCATTCCTATAGCCATTCCTTTAATACCTTTTCTCTCAAGAGTCTCTTTGTAGGATACTTGGCCAAAATGTGACTCGTTGTTTCTACTTTTCCAGTCATTCTGGATACAATTTTAAAATATTGGATTTTTTGTGATTTAAATCGTGTATAGTGATTTATCATTCAATGAATGACTGAAAAATAATCCACCAATATTAATCCAATTATAAAGTTTGTTACTTTGTAGTTGTACATAAGAAAAGTATTGAAAATCACACTTACTCTACTCATCCTGAAGATTCATCTTATATATTTTCCAATACAATTATTCCAATATATAGGAGAATCATGGATAGGAAACTATACTAGTGACCTACCCAATTTATTTGTAGAAATTTTTGAGACCAATAATTGGATCGAAAATAATATTGGAGATTGATCTATATTAAGCCTTTCTCTTTATTCTAAATTACAACTTTACAACTTTATACACTACAATAATAGTAATAGATAGTATGGTAGAAACAAATATTTCATCTATTCTTTCTCACCATACTATTGGATCTTATAGGATACTATCAATTATAGCCCACTCATTTCATTTAAGACGCAAAATTGGAATCCTTTTCGTTTTATTTCTTCAACTCATATTAGCTTAGTTGTGCTTAATAGACTACTCTGGCTTCCTCTCTGGCGGCCACTTTCCTTACCTTACCCCCACTACACTCTCACTCCAAGCTATGCCTACTGAACAAGATGCATTGTGATTCCAGAGTATGACTCAGGATGGGAAGATAAAGACTTTTTTCTCTGACGAGCTTACTCTCGAAAAGCCAAAAAGGCCCCCTGAGATGCTACAATTGTTGGGAAGGGGACATGATTAATAGAATGAAGAACAAATAGAATTAGCTACAAAAGCCTGCTAATGGGGGTATTCATGTGTATGAGAACATAGTAATGGATAAGGTAAAAGCCAAAATAGGATTCATTTTGGCTAGGGTGCCTAAATCTGCTATATATTTGTCCCGAGTTTGCCGTAATGCTGAAACTATGGCGAATTCATCTATTGTCATTGATGCGTAAATAAAGATACCAATTATGAGTGATTGATTCCTTCATGCTCGTTGTTTTGCCTTATAATCGTTGTCCTATACCTATTTTTTTTTCAGTTAGAGTAGAATCTATCAATAGTAGTGTCTCTTAATAGATATTAAAGACAAAGTGAAATGGAGTGAAGAATAGCTGATTGGCTACATGCGGTATGTCATGTCTGTCTATGGCATCACACACTTCTCTTATTTATTTTACACTTTTTGAACCTTTCTTATTAGATTTTGTCATTGCATTTGGAAACATTCTTTCTATCTTTTTCCATAGGACCAAGGGCCTTCGTTCACGGGTCTTTGTTTTGTTAGCTTAGCTAGGTTAGTTTAACTTAATTCGTACTTTCTTAACTACAGAGATCAGAGATAAAGAAGAAAAAAGAAAAGCTACCTTGAATAGATAAGATAGAGGCTTTAGATGCAAGCACATAAGTCGTTGTTGCTATAAAAGCATAGAAATCACTAAAGCGATAGAAGCACATTTTGTTTGCTCCAAGAAATATAGCCATCCCTGCCCCCTCACATCAATCCGACAAGCCTCTTATCCATTCTCATTGGGTTGCGCCTCACCCCAGGCACTGAATGAATGAAATGAGTGGAGATCTTCCTTCACCTTGCAAATTACCAAGAACTTCATTGCCACTAATGGCGAAGAAAAAACCATCCCTCCCAATAACAAGTCAGGGCCTAAAGAGAAGAGAGTTCATGCAATAGAAACAAATAAAGAGAATGGGTTACCTACTCTTAATGGTCAAAGCGAGCCCTTTTATTCTAAATTCAAGCCGTCAGATTTTAAAGTAGCACGATCCAATTCAAACTTTTCACCCAATTGAGCACGTATAGCATATATTTTCACTGTAGCAGAATAACTCTATTTTTTATCAATCTTTTTACACCAATATTTGCACGGAAGCATATGACTTTCTCGAAGATTCAGGTAGGGTTGACATGTAACTAAGACCAATTTAGTCATATTTTCATGTTCCAACTGAACACTTTCTATTTTTCACCTGAGATCTTGTAGCACTTACCAATGAGGCTCTATCGATTAGTATTACACATAAGAAATCAACTAAAGACACTAATACAATTAAATCTACTCTTCATATACAAACTTGGGATTTGAAATCCCAAGTAAGATCGGTTTAGGATCATGGGATCCTTTTCTATCATATAATAAGGGTTGTAGCATAAAATGTACTTCTAAGTAATTGCCCCATAGATCTTATATCTATCTATATGAAGAAGAAATCATGTAACGAAGGGGATTTTTATTTGTCAAAAGGCCTTCAAACTTGGAACGAGCATGAAGAAATTAACGAGACTTCTTTATGTTTTGAGTTGTTCTGCCAGATTGGTCGCTCAAGATCTTTGGTCTCTACTCGATCAGACCCAATGAAAAAAAATGAGATTCTACCTTTCACCAGTGCCTTCAATATTATCCCAGCCTTACAACTAGATTAAAGGAGTTCAACATCAAATTGTTGGAATGCGGTAGCCTGAAGATGAAGATGAATTGTATTGCTTTCATTTCCTTTTTTATAATGGTAGGGTCTGCATTTTTTGGAAAAAAAATGACAGTGGGGAAAGGAATTATGACTTAATTTCATTATTCCATTGCTAAAATTCATCCGGTCGAAGTAACTAATAACTTCGAATTGCAACAAAATAATAATAATATTATTGAATCATCAAAACTACTTCTATATTTCTTTTTTAGTTTCTATCCACATAGTCTTTGTGATTCTGTGTGACTTTTGTTCTTCCATTTCTTCAATCTTTTTCTTGATTTCATCTGTTTATTCATCCAATGACCAACTTTCATAGATCTTCGACCGCTGGAGTGTGAAGCACATTTTCTCCGTCCCTACCTCCTCTGCACCTGGCCATGGATCAAGGTCTACTTCTTTCTAGTTCTCCTATAGCACAAGAATGTAGGTTCATGGCTCTCCATCTCCTTTCTTGATGAAGTAAGGATTCATGTCTTTCGTGTCGATTATCATACATATCTTTCATGTAGAAAAACCCTAAATAGGTCCATTTATTTAGTTCTGACATTCCTTGTGCTTAGTATATATACTTAGTTAGAGATATATTATATATACTAACTATATACTTATATATACTAATTAAATTAATAATTAATTAAATTTATTTGAAATTAGTTAATTTTAATTTTGAATTCGATTTTCATTATCTACAGATAGTAATTCTCTACCATATCTAAGAATTAATAAGAATTTTAATTATTAATTATAATTATTATAAGATATATTTATCAATTTAAATAATTAAAATTGGTAAAAATAAAATTGTAAATTGAGGTACCCGATCTATGATAACTCTCAACCTTCATATAGTGTGGTGCAAGACCGCTAAGGGATTGGCTCTAGGTGTAGATATGGTTCAATTTGCAAGGGTCGTGCAAATACATAGGCTCCTTCCCCTCTATTCTGAATGAATGGGGTGATTTAGAAGGCATTTTTTGATCTACGATCCATCAAAGCAAAGGATTAGGTAGGTAATATGGGCCCTCTGACTTCCAGTTATGTGTTGTGCAACTCCTGCGAAGCGAATGAAGTGAAGCTCAAAGAGCTTTCTCCACCAAAGGCTAAGATTTCATTTGAAGTAACGTAATAAGATTTGATCTTGCACCATCTTCAAGTCTTCTCGGGATCTGGAGTTTTTTTAGAAAAAGTCTCATCCTTCAATATCATGATTGGGTCGATCAGGCTAGATCATGAATGATTAGAAAATCAGTTGTTTGCACCACTGCCAAAGGAGACCACACACGCTCACAGATTCCCTATGCATAAAGAAGTTTATTAGTGAAGTCTGGTCTAATAGTTGAAGTTCTTGTTAACCAACAATCACTACAAATGTTCCTCTTGTTAGGATTGACATTAAGTTATCTAACCTTTTGTATGCATGACCACTTTTCAAGGAATGTTGCTTTCCTCCGTACTTATACCAAAGGATACCCCCTTTAGGAGCAAATAATAATAATAAGCAATAGCAGTAAATCAGTTAAGCCTGTTGGTGAAGTATGAGTAAAGTTCCTGTTATGTATTAGGAAACTCCAGCAATTGGGAGTAAGAGGGAATAAAGAATCTCTTTGATGGTAAGAGTCACAAGTACGGGGAGGAAGGTGGAAAGGGGGTTATGGATCAAATGAAAGATATATAGTCTGATTACTGTATAGGACTAAGCTTCGCTTCACTCCCCTCTTCCCTTATTAAGTGAAAAGTCTTCACTTAGTAGTCGGCATTCTATAAGAGATTTTTTCAGTCTACAAATATTTGCTTATTGTAGTTGGCCCGTAATGCAGATCTAATCCAACAGAAATCCCGCTATTGAGCACAGCTGATATGCGACTATAGCTAAGCTATCATATCATGCCATAAAGTCCAAAATGACATTTTCTTTTGACCCAATTTTTTTTTATCCTTATCATTAAAAAAAAGACAAAAAAATTTCAGGATAACAAACATTCTCTAGAATTTTTGTTAGGTTCGACCCCATAGCTGATGATAGAACTAAAATAGATACTTTATCCTCCCTTTTTTTTATCAATCTCTAATTCTTATTTGGCTCGTCCAATTGGAAATGATAACAGAATGCATAGGTCATTAGAAGGGGTTCCAATGAGGGGATAAATATAGTATATGATTTTACTTATTTTCTCTATGAGGGAGAAAAAATGGAGGAACCCAGAAGTTGCACATTATCCTTTTCCTGCAATTGATCGAAGGGAAAAGTGTTGCTAAATTTATACTGTCCGTTATTTCATCTGTGACTATAGGTCAACCAAAACAATATTTTTTCTTGATAGGTGTGATCCGTTGGACATAGATCTAATTTTTCAGTTTTTTTGATTCCTTGGAATTTGTGTTTCCCATCCTGCTAGGATCAAGACACTACTATGTTGAGATATCTTATTTGTCTCTCCAGGAAAATGGATATCCCTTGAAAATATTTTAAATTCAATTCTTTTTTTTTTCTCTCCACTTGGATCAATAGGGATTCGATAGCTCGTTATTTAGTACAAATCAATGAAATGACATAATCTATAAAAAAAATATTCAACAGGCTCTAGAAGGAATTCCAGGGGCCCTACGAGAATTTAGAAATTTGATGCTTTGATAGAGTAAGGGATCCCGAATGGAATGAATTTGATTATCGATTCATTAGTAAGAAGAATTCAAGGGCGTAAAGTGAGCACTTATAGCTACTTCGACAGCTTCTTATTATGGAAGTTATGTTGGCATGGCAGAAATGAACAAAAAGCAATATGAATGTGCTACATTCAAATCGATTGATAGATAGCCCAAGGATGGTCGTGGATCAATACAGGATCAAGAAGAAGAGACTACACTTGAATGAAGCTCACAGTTGAGAAAGTGTTCAACTTCAAAGTCAAAGAAAGACTCTCTACAAGCGGATAAGAGTAATTTGCAAGTGCACCAATGTCCCAGAGGAAGGAAGATATGAGTTAGGGCGGGGTATCTCCTTCAATCATGCCAACTAAGTAGGCTAAGATCTTATTCTTCACTTCAGAAGCATGTATTGAGTTGCTTTGGTTTCCTCAGCTTTATTTGAAAAGGTGAGTTGATGATTGGGTGTCCGCTGTTGTAGCTAGGCCAAGAGTTTGAGGGTGCTGGTTCACTAGCCACGGGAAGCCTCACATTTGTCTACTTATGAGCTAAATGAGATGATGATGCTTGGGAAAACACCTCGTCGATATCTTGTTCCCATGGCAGACTGGTCCAATCTAAGAAGGCTTTGATAGTAGAATAAGATGATGATTCATTTGAACCAACAGACCAAATGAAGGGGGATGGTAGGTCTCATTCAAAAGCTGCTTTAGTATCTACATTAATCGATTCATTACTAGCTTGAATCTCTTTCTTTTTTTCTTGACTCCAATTGTCCGTAAGGATGGTAAACGATCTGAATTATTCGGGCTCGACTCAAATTTGACTTATTTTGAGCTTGGCTTAAGCTCATTCGTTTAGAAAACAAACCGAGCTCGAATAATTTTTTAGTAAACTTGACTTATTTTGGACCCGAACTTGCAAATTCGACTCATTTATATATAAAATAATAGATTTTTTTGGTATAGGTATATTTTTTTAGACTTATTTGAGAGGAAGTGTATAGACAAGTTGTTTACTTTATTAAGTTCAATTTTAATAAAAATATTGTGATTAGGTACAAAATTTAAATGACCTTTTATTTATTTTACTTATTTTTCCTTCCTTAAATTATACATAATTCTTATTTTTTTACTCTCTCTCTATTTCTCACACCGTTACTCTCTCTCCATTAGTCTCACTCTTTTTTCCTATTTTCTCTCTATCTCTCTCTCTCCATTATTCTCTCTATCTCTCCCCTATTTTTTTCTCTCTCCCATTGATATTATATTTTCTTTTCAAATATATAAAGATTTTATTTTATTTTATTTTTTCATCTCTCTCCCCTATTTTCTCTCACTAATATTTTCTCCTTTTTATATCAATGTTACAACAACACAATTACACCAACCAGTTATAATTGTCCATAATACACCAAACAATTACGCATGTGTTCTGATAAATTAAATAATTATACCAAACAATTGCACAAAATTACAATACCAATCTAATTTGTCATTAAATTATTTATATAAACCAAAGAGTTACATCATTTAGTATTACGACATGGTTATACTAATTATATACACCAAATTTGGTGTAATGGTAAACTCTTTTGTGTAATGATAAATCTAATTTGGTATATATAATTGTATAATTATGTCTTTATACTAAATAGTGTAATTTTTTTGTTTATGTAAACAACTGAATGACAAATTAGGTTGGTGTTGTAATTTTGTGTAATTATTTGGTATAATTATTTAGTTTATTAGAACACGTGAATACCTGTTTGGTATATTATATGACAATCATAACTAATTGGCGCAACTAATTAATATAATTGTGTTGTTGTAACTTTAATATAAGGAGAGAGAGAAAGAGAGAGAGAGAGAGAGAAAATGTTGAGAAACAATAAAGGAAGAAAGAGTTAGAGAGAAAAAAAATATGGGAGAGATAGATGAAAAAATCAAATTAAATTTTTACATATTTGAAAAAAAAATAAGTTATCAATAGGTGAGAAAGAGAGAAAAAAAAAAGGGGGGGGAATAAATAGAGAGACTAACAGAGATAAAGGGAGATAGAGAGAAAATAGGAAAGAGAGTGAGGAATGGAGAGAGAGTGCTAGAGACAGAGAGAATAATAGAGTAATTAATGACTTTCTAATCTTTTTTTAAAAAAAATGTACTTACAACCAAATAAATTCTCTTAATGTAATTTAAGAAAATTTCCTAAAATAATTAAACTACTCAAGCTCCACTTGGATTCGGCTCATTTTGAACTCGACTCAAATTCATAAACAAACAATCAAGCCTAACTTGAACAATTTTTAAACTCGTTTTTCACGTCAAACTCGAGCTCGAACACGTTCCTTCAGCTCATTTACTACCCCAAACTATAGGGTTTATGGTTTAGTAAATAGTGGAAGCTCAATAACTATAATTTATCGTACAAGTCAAATGATGCAGACACAACACTATACCTAGAGTCTAATTTGTTTCAACAATCTGAATCCCCTCGAGACAGTTGACTCCCACATCGTCTGGGTAGAAGGAGGAAAAAACCCGAATCTATTACCAATCTACCCCATTTCTCAAACTTAAATACCAATTTACTGCCGTTTTTAACTTATTTACCAAACTACCGCTGTTTTAAAAGCGGATGTATGAAATCCGCTTTCATTTAAAAGGCAGAATTAGCAAAAATGACTTTACATCAAAAAGCGGATTTAACAATAACGCCTTTATTTAAAATTGGATTTACCAAATCCGCTTTCTATTGAAAGCGTATCTATCAGATCCGTTGTTATGAATAAAAAAATGTAGCTATATTCCAAGGAAAGCAGACTTGATAATTCCACTTTCTAATGAAAGCGTACTTGACAAATCCGCCTTCATTAGAAAGCGGACTTACCAAATACGCTGTTATTAAAAAACAGAATTGGCAAATCCGATTTTTAATAAAAGCGTATTTGTCAAGTCCGCCTTCTGAGTTATCATGGCAATTTTAGTCCACATTTGTTGTTTATAAAAAAATAATAAAAATAATTACCAGAAACATGATAAAAATACAAAAAAATAATAATTTTATTTGTCCCAAAAAAAGCAATAAAAATATTACCACAATAATGATAAAAAAAAAAACACTCACAAATAATGTAATAATAAATCACCCAGAAAAAAAATTAATTTTTTATACCAAAAATAGTTATACCAATATTGATAAAAATATTCACAACACTGATTAAAATATCCATAAATGTAATAAATTATCCACAAAAAATAATAAATATTTTAGTTATACACAATGTCAAAGCGGAATTACCAATGCCGACTTCATTTTGAAAGCGTATTTATCAAACCCGATTTAAATGACTTATCTATAAAAATTAAATTAGATTTTTTAAACCTGCTTTCATTTGAAAACGGACTTACTGAAAACGATTTCTAATGAAAATCGTGTTTAACACATCTGTTTTGTGTGGTATGTTTCATTTTTTCCCTTTGCAGCAATAAATCAAAAGTACTACCCATCATACCTCTCCCCACCTCACACAAATAAAACCTTAAATCATAAACCTTTAAAAACCTACCCACTAAAAATATTATTATCCAAAAAGAGAATAGCAATTGTCCCCCCCAATCCTAACCAAAAAACCCTAAACCGGGGAGAAAGAAATTTTATTTCTTTTACGATAAAAACAAACAAAAAAATATAACATTAATGAAGAGATGTTATGTCTTTTGTTGAAATAGAACTATAAGATTTTATTTTAAACGGCATAATACAGACATATTAGTAAAAAATATTTCTAATGACGATTATATTTCCAATAGCATAGTGGTGTGCCATGTAAGCAAAGAGTAGTAGGGACAAATTTTGCACAATGATTATCATCACTTGATTCTTCAAAATCAGAAAGTTCATTGTTAGAAGCCAACGATTGATCAGAGAGTATTGCATTGATAGGCTCTACAGGGTCTGAATGTTCAATATTTACCTTTGTAATAAGGTGGAATCGATTTAGCCATCGTTCCATCTGATTATTTTCAAGAGCCAGTGTTTCAATGATATCATTGTAGTTATCTGTGCACCATTCCACATACATTTCAGCTGAACGTGCTTGTGGCACTCGTAATCCATGCCAACGACAATATACTTCAAACTCACAACGCTTGAAATAAGATTTCAACCAATTTGGTCCCTGTAGGTGATAACAAAACTCTAGAGGCAGAACAAAGGTTGCATGTCCAATCATAACTTGATCGACTTAGGTGAAAGGGGTATGAATGTTGATTGGCTCATTCTTAAAGGAACGTAAATTTCCATACCATGTGACTCCATGGGGATCTTTGTAATTATCGGGTTCTGGTGAACTGAATGAAGAAAATGTTTCATGATGGTAGTGGATGGTTGATAATGAGTCATCGTTAGGTTGGCTTGAAGACGCATTTGGTGATGTTGTTGACATTATAGTGTAAGTATGGTTTACACTGCAGATAAGTAGTTGTATTTAAACAGGAACAAAAATTATGTTAATATTACATTCATTGAACTTAGTAAATAAATATTGCAGTGAAGGTACATGTACGAGCAATGATAGCTACTAGACACAGCTAAAGCTTTGTGATTAAAATAGACGTTGATGACATAACACTGACATTTTTGTACAAATAGTGTTGTGTTAACTCATCACTGCCGACTTAACATTGATATTGATGTGCTATGTGCAGTGATGAGACAAAGCAGTAGTGCTACAGGAGTTGTCAAATCAACGACAGTATAATTCAAGTTCACAAAGCTTGAAAAAAGATTTCAACCAACTTGGTCCCAGTAGGTGATAATAAAACTCTAGACTGATATTTATGACACTGATAACAACGTACTAGCACTGTTATGTTACATACATTGAACTTAGAAATAATATATTGCAATGAATATTCAGAGAGGATCGAAAATTGAGAGACCAGACAACGTAGATGTAGTGTTGTGTTAAATCACCATTGACGACTTAACACTGATATTGATGTACATCATTTAGTGATAAGACAAATCAAAAGTATTGCACGATTAGTCACATCATCAATTTTTTAAAAAATATATCCACAGCTGTCTAAACAGTGACCACGATGTCCTTCACAATATCACTATAAATTCATTATAGTGTTCTCTATTACCATACTTACCAACTGCAAATATGAGTTACAGTCCACGCTCCGTGTTTGAAACTATGGGTTATCATTGGGCGTTAGAGAATGAATTCTTCTATCCTCTAAATCCACGTTTACGTTTCTCATAGCGATTAGTGAATAGAATGAGAGAAGAATGGCAATATCGTTTGAATGAGAGGGAAGTTCTAAGCGAAGATTTACACATTTTGAACATATGGAGGCCGCGACAAATTGCCATTAATATGCCTATTGAAACACCACAACAGTTGGAAGGTGTGTTGTAGCGTATTCGAGCTGAAAACAACCGTATGGCAATACGTCAAACTCGGTATAACCTTTGGCGAATTGCAGGCGACCGTGCTGCAGAAGGTTTGGTCGAGGAAGCTCGTTTGTGCTCACAGTTGTCTACAGAAGCAGGATGTGTTTCTGACGTTGAAATGTCAGACAAAGAAAGTTTGTCATGATGAAGATTTCTTCATGAATAAACATTTACGCATGTGTTAGGTTTTCCTTATAATGTTTGTCGTTCGTGTTTCATTTTATATGTTTGTACCACTGATTGTGTTGTTGTAGTTTATCTGTACTGTCATTGTGCAGTGCTACAATATAATGTACCATTTGTTGTTTTATGTTATCTTACCCATTGGTGTAAACAACAACGCTAAGAGCAAGGCATACCATATAATCATATACAATATATGTTACCTATTTAATTTTAAAAATTTTGACAGAGTTTCCTCTATATTTTTGACAAACCAGAAAAATTTGGACCTGTAATGACATTATCAAAACATCAACAACACAACCACAACACTATGCATATACACCACAACCACCACCACCACCACCACCCAACCACAACACCACATATACCCCCACCACAAAACTAACATATGGACATGACAAGTGGATCTATAATATACAAGTTTAAAAACATAACATAAAATTAGAAAACATCATAACACTAAGTCCCACAAGACGGCTTCTTCCTAAGCCGTGTAAGACGCCATTCCTCTAATTGTGACGGCTCGGCATCAATGACCTGTGACACAGGATCTCTGACTGGAATAATATGTCTGCCTCTGCCTCGACCACCCCGGCCTCTACCACCGCGACCTCTACCACCTCGACCTCGAACTAATGAAATAAGATGGGCAAGTGGTGTAGTAGCACGCTGCTGTGATGGTGGTCTAAATGTGATGGTAGGCTGGGTGTGGAATGTCTCGATCAATGGAAGTGGATGGGGTGCAATAGGTGCTGATGTATGGGTGGGAGTCGATATGGACGATATCTGTTCCTGATGAGCAGATGTATGAGGGGGAGTGGATATAGAAAGGGTTTGTCCCTGATGAGCTGATGTATGGGGGGGAGTCGATATGAAGGTGTTTGTCCATGTTGAGATGATGTATAGGGGGGAGTCTATATGAAAGGTGTCTGTCCCTGATAAGCTGATGTATAGGGGGAGTCGATATGGACGAGGTATGTGCCTTATGAGCTGATGTATGGGCGGGAGTTGATATGGACGGTGTCTGTGCGTCATGAGCTCCACTAGGTCCAGCTATAGTATCTGGTACACTCAAGACTGGTACAGTGTCGACACTGGCATCTACACGTCGTCGTGCATGTCTCTATCGTGGTATAACAATACCATGAGGCCTGGTAGGTACATCGGGTCGTACAATAGGTGCATAATGTGGTATATGTACTACCTCAGTGTGGACGGTACGACGCAGACAATGGTCCTCTCGAACCGCCTCGAGGTAAGTCGTGGTAAGAGACTGGGCAACCTGCAATGCCTGTGTATATGATGCATTTGTACCCTCCTCTAGGCCATCATGTGCGACGTGGTGAATCTGAACAAGTGTACGTGCCTGTAAATATAAAAAAAAATCACAGTAAATTAGAATACTAACAATTATGTATTAGTAAATCATGATTATACTGACAAAGCTAGAGCTAAAAAAAAAGAGCATACCAATATGTCGACGATGCTACCCATAGGCTGAAATCCTATATGTGGAGTATCTACTGAGGGTCCGATCAATCGTCGAGTGATACGCCCGTACCAAATCATGTACTCGCGAATACTCATATCAGTCACATATGTATGTGCCTCCCCGGCGATAATATGCTCCCTCCGATGGGTCCAGACATCTATAGACGTATGATGTACAATACTCCAATCATAACCTCCCCTACCTTGTCGATCTGTAGCATGAAGAGCAGACCCAGTGTCGCAAGGCTGAGGGATACACTATCGCAAGCCGAACTGCCGCATGACACGATTAGGGTAATGCCACTCTACTAATGCAAAGCATATCAGTGGTACACGTGCCATCCATACGTCCCTACCAATAATGCAGTATACTGGTAAATCTGCTATGAACTCTGCAGTATACGGCATCCATACCATCTACAACAAGAGAAATACACAATTTAATTGTAACTCTAATCATGTTTCATTTTATAATGAAGTCCACGTTATTTTACTAATTGAACCTGCTCTTCGTGCATCTGGTCTAGCTTATCTCTATAATGTCTAAGGACGTGTCTGGGGCTATGTACGTACGATGTCTTACGCACATTCCATCTGTAAAACAAAACAATTCAGTTTGAGCATTTGTAAAAGAATACGACTTACTATGGTTAACTATTAGTTCAAAGGTACACACCTGCACCCCAACAGGCCCCTAGGTAATAGCTCGTGCTGATCATGAATCGGCGCCTCAGCAGCAGGAACATCTACTGGGATATCAGCATCAGGTACCTCAGGAACGTGCAACACATCAGGTATATCTGCCGCTGCTGCGTGATGAGGTAGTACTCGCTCAGGAAATATATGCGTAAGTCGCTCCCATGCCCATAACTATTCAATTACATGAAAAATAGTATTTAGCCGTCCATCAATGTATCGTAACTTTTAATTACATGTAAATTCAACTCTACCTATAATATAACTAGCGGTCCACCAATATCTGAAGCGTCTGGGGCTGTGGCGCAACACATCTCATAGTACATACAAGCTAGAGCTGCACTACCCCAACTCAATCTCCTAGAAGCATCTAGGTCCTCAAGATGCTGTACATACATAAGTCCAACCTTGTTCTGCGACTTATCTGGAAAAATGTACGCTCCGATGAGAAGTAAAATGTAGGCACGGGCATATCTACCAATGGTGATGGCATCAGCATCATCTCGGAGTGGCTCAGCAAATATAGCAACCAGAGTGGTCATCTTAAGACAAAATCCAGAGAATGCAGAGTCTACAGGTCTAATGCCTAGATGTTGGTCACAGTAATCCTGCCACTCCAGCACTGTACGATGAGTGTCAACACCAGTCACAGCATCACCGTCAATGGGTAGTCCAGATAATAATGTCATGTCCTGCAATGTAACCGTCACCTCGCCAATGGGCAAATGGAATGTATGCGTCTCTACCCTCCATTGCTCCACAAGCGCAGTGATCAAATGGTGGTCTAGTCATATAAACCCAATACAGTGTATCCCATAAAATCCCTCAGCCAAAACCCGACGCAATACCCTATCATCGGGACGTCGCATAGTCGACTCAGCCCGACAACACTTCAATGGGGCTAATTCCTTTAATATTTACATAAAGTCAAAAATGTATGAATAGTATGTATTGTAGGTGAATATATGAATACATGTATTGTAGTTAGTAAAATACGTGTCTGTCCATCCCATATCTGTGTGGACCTATGTCGTGCCTGCAAGTACAAAACTGCTGGGTCAATAGGACCCGGGTGTACTAAGTCACATGCATCTTGACGCTCCATACCTAATTACATTAAATTACATTGTATTCAGATAAGTTCAATATACCAATTAAAATCAGATTTAAATATAACACTGATACATCCACAAGTAGACATAGTTCAGTTGTAAACTGTATCTGCAACAAGTGCAAAATGTGAAACATACGTCAATAAATATAACGGTGATGAATGTAATGACATAAACACAAGTACTACATTTTCATCATTAAATAAAGTGAACATTATTATTTACATGACCAATGTTCATTTATTACAGCCTCACATTACATTAGCATCCACATTCATTGACACCTACGAACATCTTAAGCCGTTTTTGACGGGCATGTGCGTCGATCGTGGCCAGCTTGACTACACAATTTGCATTGATACCTATTACGACCTTGTTGTATGTCCATTTTATTTCGAATGAGAGTAGATTGGGGATGACCCTTTGTCCGTAGTAGATTCGGATTAGGACAGATTATTGGACCACTGACTACATCTCAATAGTCACCATGATGTAGTGGATGAAATTCACTCGACCAAACGGCATCATGGGCAGCCACTGTGTATATCTCATCAATGTACTGCCACGGGTCCAAATGCCTCTTTGAAAACAATGCCATTGCATGAGAGCATGGTATTTTATATGTGTTCCACTTTCCACATGAACATGTGCGGTCCAAAATGTTTAGTACCTGTGCATTCCCTTTTTTTGTGACAACATATGCCTCACCGGTGGTACGGCTGAATGTGGTAACATTTTGACCGACTTTTTTCTTTGAAACATACATAATCTTCTCTACAGCGTGAGGTGTGAAAGCGCACCCGTTGTCTGATGCTGAACCACATCTATCATTGAAATACTGAACAACCTTGTTAAATATTATTTCAACGCAGGACATGATCGATAAATGTCTTGCCTTTTTTAAGACAAAGTTGAACACCTCAAAAATGTTGGTTGTCATGACTCCATAACGTCGTCCACCATCATGTGCAAGAGCCCACTGCTCTTTTGGTATCTGCTCAAGCCAACCAACGAACGACCGATGGGTTGATTTCTTGGATTTCTGTTATAATCTTGTCATACTTACGGATTTGATGTGCAGAACCAGCATCCCATACTAGCCATTTAAGATGTGAATTATGAAACTTACTGTTGAAGTTACTTTGGATATGTCCTAAGCAATATCGATGGTATGCATACAATACTTGCCATTCAGAACTCCGAGCAACCACTGATTGAATTATATCTTGATGGCGGTCAGATAGGAGGCATATGCCTGGACGGTCACCAACAACATCTTGTATAAGTCTCCAAGGAAACCAACCCCATGTATCTATGCTTTCCTCATCGACGATTGCAAAGGCAAGAGGAAAAATATGATGATTTCCATCGAGTCCCGTAGCAATTAACAACTTCCCCTTATACTTCCCGTACAGGAATGTGGCATCGATACTTATAAGTGGACGACAGTGCTGAAAACCGTTAATGCATGATTTAAAGGCCCAAAAGACTCGATCAAATACAACAGTCCCATTTCCAAGGTCAACAACCTGTCATCTGACTATTGTGCCCTCATTATACTTTTGCAATGCAACAAGGAATTTCGGCAAAATAGAATATGATTCATCCCAATCACCAAAAATCATTGCTATTGCAGTTTGTTTTGCTTTCAGATACGATATCTCGTACTTAAACACAATGGAAATGTGTTTTATTATCAATGCAACATTCAGAGATGGATCTGCTTTGACGAGATCTTTTATTCGCAGTGCAACGAATTGTGAATCTAATTGCACGTGGTCCATAGTGGCTGACACATGCACACAAGTGTGTGGGCCTTCATATTTGGTAATTTGAAAAAACCCGTGCGTTTTCTTTTGAATAGCTCGAAGCCTCCACTTGAACCCGGAATGATATTTTCTACACCGCACAGCGAATAACTTTTTTTCACTGTCAACAACCTCGAATTGGACATGATTGTTGATTGAATAAATCTTCACTGCATCTTGCAATTCCGATTTACCCTTAAAGATTAGCCCAATTGATAATTCAGGTCGATTCGGATCCCACATTGGAGCTCTTGTTTGACTGTTGGGTGTAGACAGTTGGGGAAGTTCATCATTGCTGAAGAAGGCTGACGATGGCTCATGCATACGAACAGTGTCTTGCAGTATGACTGATGGGCCTCTACTGTCAGCATCATCATTATGGTTTTCCACATCGTCCATCAATAAAATCTCTTTGTCCTCATCGTCTGTGACTTTCGCACGATCAACCGCATGCATTACATTGGTCGCCAACAAATCAGCGTCTGACTGAACCAAATTTTGAATGACTTCGATCCTTGATTGAGCATGACATTGGATACCAACATTGGAAGAAGATGTGTTGTATCCCAAATACGTCGACGTCTGCGTACTAGGCCCTATATGCATTTTTGGCACATAAGGCTCAGCCTGCAGAATTCCATGGCCCGAATTAAACTCTGTTGCAAAAGTATCGTGAGCCATATAGTCGTGTTCAACATGACTACTCCCACAACCATAGTAAGAGTTATCAAGCGCATGCGAACTGGGACACGGACTGATGCTCTCCTGTGTAAGCAATTCAATATACGATCCATAATCATTCATCATTGGCTGAGACAACCGTTGTATGGGCTCTGCCTGTATGTACAAGTCAATACTATTCAGTGCTCGGTTCTCAAATACAGCATCTACCATCACCGCGGCACCGTCATCATTTTTTATTTCAAATTCCGTGTACTGTTGCATGTGATCACCCAAAAAAGTTGGAAAACGACAAATTAGTTGTAGTCATGATGTTGTACTGTCCAGCTGCATTATCGTGTACACCTTGGTGGACAATTCTTCATATGTTGTTCCTTATTTTAACTTTAAACAACGTTGAGGATTTCCTTTGTACAATAAACAACCTTCATTATAGATAATATTACCTCCCCAATAACACATTACTGTGGCGCGTCTCCTTGACATTTTATACCTTCAACATACAATATACTATCAAATAATTTTCATATTTAAATTACTGCCTTTCATAGACTATGTTCGTTGATTATTTTAACAAGTCGTTATTATACTAAGTTCAAAAGATGTTAACTATATAATTGTGCAGCAAAAAGTAAGGATAATTTATTAAATACAAGACAGTGATATTCTTTGGTCTATGTATAAATCGAGGTATTTTACATGTATTTTACTGAATACAAATGTGAAACATTTATTTTCATGGATTGTGAATGGATGGATAATTTATTAGGAAAAAAGAACAACATTACTATAGGAATTTTAAACAAATTTTCGAGAAAAAATAACCATCAATTATGGGTTGCTAATCAAGCATAAAAAGGATCATTTGAAGCTTCTTTTTTCTAGGTTAGAGCCATCTTGTTTCTTCCACAGGACTAAGCAGCAAGGCAGTACAATAGTGAAAAGCATGAACTTAAATATTCCGTGCAGTTTCATCAAGTATAAGAACCAAAGTTGTCATTTATATTGTTATAATAGCAACTTTTTAGGTTCATATATGAAACTTTTAAGTTTCTTCTCGACAAAATAATGCAGAAACAAAATAATCTTAACTTTTGGGAAAAGAAGTGTGTGGTACGTAATTCCATCACTTTTTACATTAACAAGGCTGTCATGTCATTATTTTAAAGAATTTATCTCTTTCTCTCACTGTGAGAGAGAGAGAGTTTTGTTCCCTCTTAGATATTGCTTTCACCCACATGGCCACGTATAAACCAAAGATGTTCATTTGAAGTTCAAAAGCATAAAATGAGCAGCAGCCCTTTTGAGTAGATAATGTCATAGTTTGCTTTTAAGTGTGCTTTATGAGAGTGCTTTACTTTAAGCAAATGAGAAAAAAGCTAGAGGATTGTTCGACTTCAATGTATTCCCATTCAAAGAGAAAACTTAAAGGACTTTATAGTTAAAGGAGAGATCAAAAGAAAGCCCCTAACTTTCAATTTAAAACAAATTATATCCCTTCGTTACAATCACAAAATTAGCAACAAATACAAAATATTTCCTGGTTTGGTTTTGCTAGGATGATTAGCAAACAAAATTTTATTTTATGGAAAGTACATTTGATGGATTTGATCAAGAGAACGGAGGATAGAGTCCTATAGTTTTTGATTTGTGGGATGTACGACAATGCCTCAACATGACGCTATGTAACACTCTATTGACGGCTCTATTATTTTAATACAAATTTCTTTGTTTATACATCTTTAACTGTTTATGAGTGATGTATGGGTAAAGGGCATGTTGTAGTATAAAAAACTTACATGCTTCTCTCTTGTTTCTCAAACACTCCTTTTCTAGCATTTCAGGAAGCTTTGCTTTCAAATTATTTGTTGCTCTTTGCATGTCTTTTTATGATATCAAAGATAGGAAGAAGCTCTTTGACTGGGAGACTGAGAAACACTCACTTGGAAGTTCATCGCAAAAGATCATTACCAGAATAAAAAAGTGATAACAAAAGATTAAAAAGGGTTTCCATCACTTTGTTCTATGATTGGTGGATCTCTATCTTTGCTTTGTTTTTTTGATTTTCTGTAATACTTTTCTTTGAATCACTTTAAATAGAAGAAGAAATTAAGAGTAAAATTATTTCCAGTAATACTGATTTGTCAGAGCTTAATTCTTGTGATGAACCAGTAAAAGCCGAAGATGATTGAGGAATGAAAGAGAGATCTCTTGTTTGTTATGTAATATAACAATTTTTGGGTATTTGAACAACACCAAGATAAGGTGGATAGTAAGTGGCATTGCTCTCCTTTATATGCAATTGCATGCTGAGAAATGAGACCACTGCCCTAACATAGCATGGGCCAGAACAAAGCAAACACTTTTAGACAAAGAGTTATATGTGACTCTCATAAAGCAAACACTTTTAGACAGAGAGTTATATGTGACTCATATTTTGGCATGTTAACATGGTTCAACCATTCTATCCTGCCATAATTTGGGGACAACGGATTAGAGAACCAAATTTAACTATGATGTTTTTTGGGTGACTAAATAATTTTATTAGATCATCACAACTCAGTCCCAACAAAAATTAAAAACATGGTCAAACTTCAAGCTATGCTTCCAAATCCAAAAGCAGTCGCAAAGAATTAGCATACAAGAGCAAAATAACTTGTTCATAATTCTGATCAGAGACAGTACATAATTCTAATCACAGACAGTAGATAATTCTGATCACATGCAGTAGATAATCAGAGACACTATCATACTAACATGGATAATTCTAAAACCTTGCAAAATATTGTTGTGATGCAGTTGAATAAACAATCTATAATCTTCTGAAGTTGAATAATCAATAATAAGATTACAGTTGTTGTGATGCAGTTGAATAAACAATCAGTAATCTTCTAAAGTTGAATAATCAATAATAAGATTACAGTTGTTGTGATGCAGTTGAATAAACAATCAATATACAATGAAACAATATCAGAGACAGTACATAAACAATCAGTATATATTGCACTTGAATTCAATATTAGAGACACTGATGCAGTTGAAAATAAATTTCTGAATAAAAATATACCTTCACACTGTAATCTTCTGAAGAAAAGATGCAGTTCAAACTACTCGTAGCATTATGGGGATTCAAAATTGAAAATATTTGGGGATTTTCGGAATCACACAGTCATTGGGCAATAAGGATTGAAAATTTGTACTAACACTTGGGGATTTCTGAATTCAACATTCATGGGGATTGGACAATGGGGAAATTTTGCAGTTACACTTGGGTTTCTTCTGGATTAGAGAGTCAATGTAGCGTACCTGCTTAAATAGAAGCTTTGTGTTCAACACGTGAACCGTTGTCTTTTCCTTCGTTCAGACCTAGCCCACGGGTGTGTACCAGTCTACTGCTTCAGTCGACAAAACTAGGGCTTACAATGGAATCTCACGACTGGAAGATGTCACACCTCAGGCGAATTTCACAGCCTTTCATTGATCCAAAAGTCAGTTGTCTTCTTCGAAAAAACTACGGCTACGCTTGAATTTCATCAGTAGGGTTTGTGCATTATAAGGGCTAAGCTTAGGGGTGATGAAATCAGACACAATAATGAAAGAATGAGGAGGAGGCAGTGAAGAGCGAAGAGAGGCGAATCAAACCTTCCACAGAGAAGAGAGAAGAGAGAAGAGGGAAGAGAGGAGAGATAGGCGAAGTAATGAAATAACAGAAAGGGGGCCTGGGAGGTTGATATTCAAATGAAATCGCACTTACCAAACACGCTTTCAATTTAAAAACAAAATTAAAAGTGCAATTGACAAAGACTCTTCCACTGATAAAGTCGTAATTACTACATCCGCTTTTTAAATAAAGTCGGACTTAGTAATTCTACTTTTAAACCAGTCCACTTTTAAAAACAAATTTCAAAATTACAATTATTCAATTAAAAACGTAACTAACAAATCCGCTTTCAGTAATAAAGGCGTATTTGACAAATTCGCTTTTTGAGATAAAGTCGGAATTGGTAATTCTGTTTTTAAAACAACGGTAGTTTGGTAAATAAATTGAAAACGGCAGTAAATTGGTATTTAAGTTTGAGAAATGGGGTAAATTGGTAATAGAGTTGAAAAAACCCAGTCTTATAGACAGGACCTGCACAACTCACTTAATTTTGCGGCTAATAACACAAAATCACTGTACTTAAAAGTAACAGTTTTGACCCTATCGAGTAGCAACAATAACCTTCAATAGGGATCATAAAGGCAACACGAGTTAAAAACCTATTGATGGAAGAATTCTGCAACAATCACAGCAAGAAACAATTGAATAAAACGAGAATCTGTTACTACTCTCAATTCATAAAATTGTCCTCTCAAAATAATATAATCTTGATAGGAGACACGGAAGATTATGATTCATTATAAGTACACATAAAGCTACTGACAAGACATCATTGCTGCAAATGACACTAAAGATTAAATGATAAATGCAGGAAACTCATTTCTTCTTTCCAGCCTTGGCAGCATCTCCGGCCTTTGTCTGTACAAAAGGGCGACAATACCGATTACCACATTGGCATATAAAACTTTTCAAATAATAATAATAAACTAAAAACAAAGAAAGTAGCAATAATTCTACCTTCTTTACTCCACGGATCTTCTTGGCTCTGTTCTTTCTCTCCTTCATTTGCTTCCTTGACTTCTCAACCTTTTTATCAAGTCCATTCTGCCACCACAACACACAAACAGTAAACATGTGCAAGAGGGGAATTTCAGACAGGAAGACAGAAGAAAAGAAGCATCAATCTGGGAGAGAAGAGGGCAGGATGAATGGGAAAACAAGAGCACAAGAGGGACTGGGTATATAAGCCAGCCACCAAGAAAACAAGTCACATTGGCTAAGTTGAATGGTTTAAAAGGGTTATAATCCTCTACATACGATAATGAATCAAATCAGTGAGTTACATAAACATGACTAATGAAGCCAAAATTTTCAGACTCTGAATGCTAATATAACTTTCGTATAAAAAAAAGGTTATCTTGCGAACATTAGAACAAACACCGCAATAGACTTAGATACATGTTCAAGAGAATATCTTGAAGAAATTGCAAACAATTATGTCAAAAGAATATGATAGTTGAGAATCAATCTATTTAGTTGGAAATATGTAAAATGAAAGTGACAAACAAACATAGCAGATTAGTTTAGTTAATTAAAGAACGTCTAAGTTTTTTAATCGGTTCACAACCAATGTCTATTGGAATTTTGAGGCCTACAAGATTTAGCAAACAAAGACTGAACAACCATTTACACCGTCCTTCACAAATACATGAGACAGCTAAAATCGGAGTGATTACAAGAGTTCTTAAAGAACCCTCTGAGCTCAAAACATGGGTTGGTAGTACCTAACTAACCCATATCATTAGATGACACAAACTCGATTTAAGGAATTAAACTATGGATACCAATTGTACAAGAGCAGACATAAAAAAATAAATAAAATAAAGTAACATCAAAATGAGAGCAAGAGGGCATGAAATTTAAGAATTCAAACTGAAAGTATGTCATTTTCGATCACCTAGATTCTCTGAAGCATGGATACTTCGTTGATGTTGACGTACTCTTCGGATACTCGAGGATACGTATAGGATACACCTTCTATGTATCCGATAATAATTAACTATTAGGATACTTCACGGATACTTTTGTAGTCGAGCAACATATATAATTTTTTAATTGAATTTTTAACATTTCTTTCCGAATTCACATACCATACAATACATTAACAAAAAATTCATATTACTTCAAAGGCACATGAGTGTTTTTTAAATATTATCTACAATTACATAACAAAAGAGTACAAAAGAAAGCTATTACATTATAATTTTAGCAAAAATTACTTCTAAATATTAGGTAAATATTAGTTTTGATTCCTTTAATTAGTCACTTCACTTTGCGAATATACCATGGCGACATGATATATATTTTCTTGAAACTATAAAAAATTACTAATTTTTCTTATTATATGTCAAAGAACTACTAAAATATATAAGTATTAAGTTGGTTGAAAATAATAAAAATATTAAATATATTTTATTATAGCCATATCTTGGCAGTACTTGTATCCTACTTTATTAGACTTTGTCGTATCGTTGTATCTGTATCATATCGTACCCGTATTCATGCTTCATAGCCTAAATTGTTATGAGAAAAGAAAGACAGTGCAAAAAGTCAAACAAATGCAAAGTACTTATCAATCAACCCCCAAAATGTAATGACTTATGAATGAGTTATTCTGACGGAAAAACAAAAACACATTTTATACTTGATGCTGAGTAGTTTAAAATAATCAGCTACGAGTTCACCAATATTTAAACATAGTATCTTTATCACCAGGAGAAACTATATTCTACTATTCTTATCATGTGCATCTGAATTCTACAATGCGAAGAACACAATTGACATTGTGGGTTAGGTGAACAAATCCAATAGTAAAATTGAACCTAATGAATGCAAAATGGGTATGGCACTACCACTTGTATTGGCTCTATACACACAATACCTTAATCACAAACTAGAAATTATCGTACGCAATATGTAAAACACTACCATTTGTATTGGCTCTTTGTAAGCAGTATCCTTATTCAAAACTCAAAATTAAAAATACTCCAGAATGTTGGACTATCTTGGTTAACTAGATTATTTGATAAAATTATAACTAAGAAAATGTCAGATGAATGGAGAAAAAGTATTTTAATACTAATATATAAAAATAAAGACGACATTCTGAATAACACCAAATATCAAGATACTAAATTACCGAGTCATACAATGGAACATTGGGAAAAGTCATTGAAAACGATTAAGAGTAGAAAAAACCTTGTCTAACAATCAGTTTGGATTTATGCTTGGAATGTCAACTATGGAAGCTATGTGCTTGCTTTGGAGACTAATGTCAGATATAATGAGAAAAATGAAGATCTTTGTATGGTTTTCCAGAGATATTATATGGTAGGGTTCCAAAAGTAAAGAGTTTACAAATAGGAATGTTGATATCACAAAGGATATGTACGAGGGGTACAGTGAGACTTTAAAGAGGACAAATAGTGATCTTGGTAGAATTACATTAAGGTTCTCCCTCAAGCCCGTATCTTTTTTGCCTTGACTATTCATGGATTAGTAGGGCATATTCAGTATGAGATTCCATGGTGCATGGTATTTGCTAATGATATAGTATTCAAAACTAAAATAGTAATTAATAATAACGCAAAAAATTGGAGGAAATCTTTACAATCAAAAAGATTTAAGATTGGTAGAGGTAAAACTGAAAATACGAAATTAATTTTCATTGAAGTATAGACTTAAATAATTAGCACTTCCACAATTTAGAGTAAATTATCCACCACGAGGGGAGATTGGACACGATATTACTATAGAATTGAAGTAAGACAAATGAAGTGGAAGAATGCATCTAGTCCATTATGTAATCAACATGTAACTCTTAAGCTAAAAGAAAAGTTCTACAAGGCGACCATTAGACCTACTTTTATCATATTGAATGTTGGGCAACTAAAAAACAACACTTTAAAAAATCAAATGAGGCTAAAATGCAAACGCTAAGATGGATGGGAGGTAAAATAACAAGGGATAAAACTGTCAAAATAGTACCAGCGGAAGACAAATTAAGAAAGCATCAACAAAAGGCGGTTTGAATATTTTACCGAAATTAATACAAAATGATATAGTAAAAATTGTATCATAGCTCACGGTTTAGTGACAAATATGGCCCTTGATAGACCATGATAGAGGAACAAGATTCATGTTGTCAAGCCCAAATAAGTGTAATAAGGCTTTCTTAAGCAGCGTTGAGGCCCAAGTAACATAAAGCTATCATTGCAAAAGAACTGGTAATTCAACTCTACCAAGCAACACTTCCACTTGTCATTAAAATCCTCCATAAACAATTTTAGTTGAACTCCTTTTTTGGCATGGTAAGTGGATTGCTTTAGTCAACTTATGTGATCAAGTGAAACAAATACAAAGAAATAGAATGTACCGCCCACCAAATGTATATTTGTACCATTAAAAGTAGTCATCCAGAACAGAATAAGAATGAAACAAATGGAAATGAGGATATAAGTGGAACATCTACGGATAAAGATTGGCAATTTGGCATTCACCTCAAATTTAGACTATTAGATCTAGCATAAAACTATTCCCAAAACAAAGCCCAACAAATATCAAACAATTTTACTCAATAGAAAGACAAGAATAACTCAAGCTCGCACATCACAAATTGAAACAAGTACATTTGAGCCAACAGTTACCCAATGGAAAATAATTGTATAAAAGAACATGAGTCCCAAAGAAAAAATAACAGAAAACTTTGACAAAAGAAATGAAAAGCTTTAACATGAAATTACCCTAATGAGCCTGTACTTAGGCTCATACTTCTTTGCGTTCTCAACCGAATCATAAATCAAACCAAAGCCGGTTGACTTCCCACCTCCAAAATGGGTACGAAACTTGAAAACAAATATAGAATTCGGGTCCTTGACCTCATACATTCTGCTCAACTTCTCTTTCAACTCCGCCTTCAAAACAATTGACAGAAATTATCAAAACTCTGATCAATAATACCCTCAAACAAATTTAAAATATATCATATAGCAACATAAAAAAGGAAAAAAGTAAATTACCTTGGAAACATTGGGCCTTCCTGGATGAAGAACATCAATGACCTAAACCTCACATAAGGAAACAAAAACATCAATAAAATTTTGCAGTTAACTGCTCAAAAATGTGGGAAATTGAATAAAATAGCTTCTAGATCTCTCATTAAATCTCAAATCCTACCAATAATATCACTTCACATTTTTATGGAACAAAAAAGAAATTAGCAACAATGTCATTCCAAGCTTTACATTTCTATGTTTTTCTTCCCTCCATTGTTTCTGGAATCAAACAAATAATTTGAGTTGGGGTCAAGAAAAAACTCTCAGATTTTCAGCTTTCTTAAACTGAAATCAATAAAGTGATGAACAAACATAAATCAAAATCTTGAATATTCCATTCTCTATTATTTCAAAAACAAAAATTCGGCTGATCTTCATAGGATTTTATATTCAGATAACATGAATGCAAAGCCACACAGCTCATTTAACCATCAAGAAAATGAAGAAAAACTTCAAATTTCTGTAGTTTTCAATTAATAGACATTAATCTGCACAAGTTGTATGATAATCAAGAAGCCATGGAAGGTAGGACTCCAAACACTATAGTCTCCGTCGCAAAACATTAGGCTATATCCAGTTTAAATTGTTTTTCAAATGTGAAGGAGCACAACTTGTTTGGCAAACGAGAAAATGAAAGAAAACTGTAGTAGGTAAAACTTCAGATCCTATATTCTCCATTATTTGGAACTCAAACATCAAACTAAACCCAGTTAAATTTCCTGAATCCTGTCCCAATAAAACAAATGGGAAGCATCACAATTGGTAATTAGCAAAATGAAATAAATCCAAGGAAAGTGTAGCCTATAATATTATATCTCCTCATCGTTTCAAATTCATATATTTAGCTGAAGAACCCACTTATAATTTCTAGTATTTAGCAAAACCAATTTATTATAGTTCTCAGTTTTTTGAAATGAAATCAACTCAAGCTACAAAATGCAAAGTATCTCATTCACTTTTCCAGCCAAATACACTGTCAGAGCAAGTAATTCAGATCAACTGTCTTCCTTGCCAAATCAAAACACATATACCCAATTATACACATATTAACTGCACCTATACACACATACACATGCATTTATGTACCCATATATGTAGATGGATAGATATAGCATTAGTGAAAGCAAGACTTACGAATTGCTTCCTAGAGAGAAGCCGGTTGGTCATGAACTTTCTGGTACGGATGGTAACTGCCTTGTCCGCCATGGCTTTGTGTGATAGAAAGTACAGCAGACGGATCACAACCACACAGGGCAATCGCCAAAGGCAGCAGCAGCAGCAGGAAAGGCAGAGGGAGAATGGACGAGAGGCAAAACCCTAAAATTTATACACGGGTTGCTTTCAACAGGTGCCCTAATTATTTGACTTGTTGAACATGGGTCGGATTCAATTCGGGTGGGTCAAAGTGGCAAAACCATGAATAACTAGCGTGTTCAATTTTTCGATTATTCGAAAATTCCAATTTTACCCTACACGACCCGACATTTTTGATTGGCTATCCGAATGAATCACGTAAACTAACGGGAGATTTTTTGGTATTTTGCAAAAAAATCTAGTAGGAATGCGAAATATTTATAAAATTTTCGTATTTCGACCCTACCTTACACGCATAAATATATATGTATGTTAATCTCTAAAAATTAAAATTCAAAAATTTAGAAACACTAATGTTTTATTGTTGTTTATTACTTTTTTATGTATGATGTATTGATGTTTTTGACTTTCTTGTTGTATTTTATTGTAATTATTTATGTATTATCGAATTTATTTTGTTTTCTTTATTGTTATTGGTTGTTGTTTAGTTAATTGGCGTAGATTAATTAAATTGTTAAAATGATCCAAAAATTAATAACTAAAAAATATAAATTCACCTAACGTACTTGATTGTTTTGGTTGAAATTCAGGTAGAAATAGTACACTTAATCGGATAGAGATAGATTAAGAAAAAATTACTTCGCAAAATATCGAAAAAGAAGATAAAATATCATAATTCCTACTCGTGGCCATTGGGTAGAGTGAACATTCATATAAATAACCATGAATATTTCTAGTTTTCTGACTTGTTGGCCAAGGGTCGGGTTGCACTCGGGTGTGGCAAAGTGGCCAACCCCTGTAATTTATATGATTTAATATAATTGTGTTGTTATAACTTTAATATAAGGAGAGTGAGAGAGGAGACAGAGAGAGAAAGAATAACGGTGAGAAAAAATAAAGGAAGAGAGAGTGAGAGAGAAAAAAAAATAGGTTAGAGATAGATGAAAAAATCAAATTAAGTTTTTACATATCTGAAAAAAAAAAAAAAAAGTTATCAATAGGTGAGAAAGAGAGAAAAAAAAAAGGAGGGAGATAAACAGAGAGACTAACAGAGATTAAGAGAGATAAAGAGAAAATAGGAAAGAGAAAGCGTAATGGAGTAAGAGAGAGAGAGAGAATAACAAAGTAATTAATGACTTTTTAATTTTTTTTAAAAAAATACACTTAGAATCAAATAAATTTTCTTAATGTAATTTAAGAAAATTCCCTAAAATAATTAAACTACTCAGGCTCCACTTGAATTCGGCTCATTTTGAACTCGACTCAAATTCTTAAACAAACAATCAAGTCTAATTTTAATAATTTTTTAAACTCGTTTTTCACATCAAACTCGAGCTCAAACACGTTCCTTCAGCTAATTTACTACCCCAAACTATAGATTTTATAACGATGCAGACACCACTATTCCGACAGTTTAATTTGTTTCAACAATCTGAATCCCCTTGAGACAGTTGACTCCCACGGCTTCTGGGTAGCAAGAGGAAAAAACCCAGTCGTCTAGACAGGACCTGCACAACTCGCTTAATTTTGCGGCTAATAACACAAAATCACAGTACTTCAAAATAACAGTTATGATCCTATCGAGTGGCAACTATAACCTTCAATAGGGATCATAAAGGCAACACAAGAGTTAAAACCTATTGATAGTAGAATTCTGCAACAATCACAGCAAGAAACAATTGAATAAAAAGAGAATCTGTTACTACTCTCAATTCAAAAAATTGTCCTCTCAAAATAACATAATCTTGTTAGGAGACACCGAAGATTATGATTCATTATAAGTACACATAAAGCTACTGACAATACACCATTGCTGCAAATGACACTAAAGATTAAATGATAAATGCAGGAAACTCATTTCTTCTTTCCAGCCTTGGCAGCATCTCCGGCCTTTGTCTGTAAAAAAGGGCGACAATACCGATTACCACATTGGCATATAAAACTTTTCAAATAATAATAATAAACTAAAAACAAAGAAAGTAGCAATAATTCTACCTTCTTTACTCCACGGATCTTCTTGGCTCTGTTCTTTCTCTCCTTCATTTGCTTCCTTGACTTCTCAACCTTTTTATCAAGTCCATTCTGCCACCACAACACACAAACAGTAAACATGTGCAAGAGGTGAATTTCAGACAGGAAGACAGAAGAAAAGAAGCATCAATCTGGGAGAGAAGAGGGCAGGATGAAAGGGAAAACAAGAGCACAAGAGGGACCGGGTATATCAGCCAGCCACCAAGAAAACAAGTCAAATTGGCTAAGTTGAATGGTTTAAAAGGGTTATAACCCTCTACATAAGATAATGAATAAAATCAGTGAGTTACATAAACATGACTAATGAAGCCAAAATTTTCAGACTCTGAATGCTAATATAACTTTCGTATAAAAAAAAGGTTATCTTGCGAACATTAGAACAAACACCGCAATAGACTTGGATACATGTTCAAGAGAATATCTTGAAGAAATTGCAAACAATTATGTCAAATGAATATGATAGCTGAGCATCAATCTATTTAGTAGGAAAATGTACAATGAAGGTGACAAACAAACATAGCAGCTTAGTTTAGTTAATTAAAGAACGTCTAAGTTTTTTAATCGGTTCACAACCAATGTCTATTGGAATTTTGAGGCCTACAAGATTTAGCAAACAAAGACTGAACAACCATAGACTCATCTTTGCACCGTCCTTCACAAATACATGAGACAGCTAAAATCGGAGTGATTACAAGAGTTCTTAAAGAACCCTCTAAGCTCAAAACATGGGTTGGTAGTACCTAACTAACCCATATCATTAGATGACCCTAACTCGATTAAGGAATTGAACTATGGATACCAATTGTACAAGAGCGGACATAAAAAAATAAATAAATAAAATAACATCAAAATGAGAGCAGAGGGCATGAAATTTAAGAATTCAAACTGAAAGTATGTCATTTTCGATCACCTAGATTCTCTGAATCACAGATACTTCGTTGAGGTTGACGTATCCGTATCGGATACGATACTCGTCGGATACTCGAGAATACGTATCGGATACACCTTCAATATGTCCGATAATAATGAAATATTAAGATACTTCGCGGATACTTTTGTAGTCGAGAAACATATATAATTTTTTTAGTTGAACTTTTAACATTTCTTTTCAAATTCACATACCATAAAATACATTAACAAAAATTTTATATTACTTCAAAGGCAAATGAGTGTTTTTTAAGTATTATCTACAATTATATGTCAAAAGAATATAAAATAAAGCTATTACATTATAATCTTAGCAAAAATTACTTCTAAATACTAGGTAAATATTAACTTTGGTTCTTTTAATTAGTCACTTCACTTTGCGAATATACCACAACTGTAATACCCCTTTTCAGTTTGGCAAGAAACTAATTAGAAATATTATCTTGTAAGGAATAAAAAAATTTTTAAAAAAAATTTAGAATAATCTAAAATATTGGAGAAGTTTCTAGAAAAATGTAGAATAGTCTGGAAGATTCTAGAAAGTTCAAAAAAAATCTAGAACAATCTAAAATGTTAAAGAAGTTTCTAGAAGAATCCGAAAAGTTCTAGAACAATCTAAAGAAGTCTAGCATATTTTAGAAGATTCTAGGAAATACTAGAATGTTCCAGAGAGATTTAGAATGTTCCAAAAAGTTTCGAAAGGATTTAGAAGGTTGGAGAAGACTTTAAAATATTATAGATGAATTTAGATACTTGTGGAATTGTCATATGCAAAATAAGTTAGAAATCTATAAAGATGTAGGAGAGGGGGAGCTGGTAGAATATTCTAGGCAATCTCTCCTAAAAATGTCGCATGTCAATATTCTCTAGAATAATCCTAGGATGTCTATAAATAGGGCATTTGGGGATTGGATTAAGAATAGAAGTGCACAAGTAGTCTTCCACTTTCAAGAGAATAAAGAGTAAAAGAAGTAAGGAATAGCACCTTATCAAAGAAGAAAAGAAATCGTGAGAGAAAGAG
Source organism: Ilex paraguariensis (assembly GCA_963454935.2). Classification (NCBI taxonomy): domain Eukaryota; kingdom Viridiplantae; phylum Streptophyta; class Magnoliopsida; order Aquifoliales; family Aquifoliaceae; genus Ilex; species Ilex paraguariensis. The sequence continues at coordinate 82,286 of CAUOFW020000858.1, forward strand.
GAAAGGCATCGACAACATCTCATTTTGGGTAACAAGCAACACTCAAAAAGCATATCATTTGGACTTAAGGTGAGTGGTTTGGCATGCTACATATTTTGAAAAATTTTCCGTATCCCTAAATATTTTAAAAACAATACGTCATGCTGGTTCATTACTACATTTACAAAATATTTTACTAAGTGTCTAAATACTTGTGGTATACGATTCTCCTTACTTTGATGAATTCTTTTGTGAAGTATTGTGACTCAATCACTTGTTTATATGTGAGACTTAGTGATGGTGAATGAGACCAAAATTAAAAGTCCAGGAAAATTATTCCTCTGTATATGGGTGACTCTATCCACTAGGGAACAGACCCGGGAGAGGCTGAGGTGACCCTAGTGCTCAATGGTTGAAGGAACAGTGTCTGGTGTGTCCTGGTGACCTTAAGTACGATGTTAGATCCAACCCTGAGATATATTCTAGCATTTGGTTAAAAGTCCTTGAAAATTATTCCTCTATGTGCGGGTGAGCCTAGCCACTAGGGAACAGACCCGGAGAGACTGAGGTGACCCTAGTGCTCAACGGTTGAAGGAACAGTGTCTGGTGCATCCTGGTGACCTTCACCCAATCGTCTTAGGGAACAATTCTCGGGCGGCAACCCATGGTGACCCTAAGTACGATGTTGGATAAAACCTTGAGATCTTCTGGCATTTGGTATGGTTCTTAGATATCGTACAAATCCTTACCAGTATGAGAAGATGATATAATTTGTTACTGTCATAATATTTTTACTGGCTTTATTTATGATTATCTATCGTATGCCATACGTATTTTCTTGTTATCAGTTATTGTATTTGGTATTTGGTTCCCATCGATTATTGAATATCGTACAGTCTCCACCATTATGATATGATTCACCATTGTGGTATGATTTCTTGTTGGAATCCGATTGTGTTATTCTTGGTTATCTTGATGAAGTTATTTTTTCAAACCTTTGATTTTCATGTCGTATGTCAAATATGTTTTTCAGCTACTTTGAATATGCATGCCTTTCCATTCACTGGGCTTTTTAGCTCATCTTTTCAAAATAATATTTTTTTTAGGTAAACGATTGGAGTGTCAATAGCGGACTCAGGGAATTGATTCGAGACTAATAGTGTTGTGACCTCCGTAGCATATATCGTATAGCCCTCTTTACTCGTTTGGATAATTGGGGCAAACAGGTTTAGGTATGTTGACTTTGACATATTGACCTGAGATCAATTTATTGTTTTAATGTTATTTTCTACTCCTATATTATTAGTTTATTGTTAGGCTTACGTGTTCCATAGGTTATGAATCTATGGTTCACGGCCGGTCATGCTCTTGGAGTTGGAGTGTGACAAGAGTGGTATCAGAACCTAGGTTGCGACACACATGTGGGCATTTATAGTCATGTCATCTTTATAGAGGAGGTTAAGGTTCCCAGAGTCCTTTTGGTCATATAAGTCGGAAAAAGTATACTTGATGGCGTGGAGTGATGATGTTATGGGATAATATGTTTATCGGAGTGTTAAGGACGAGCATTGCTCCTGGCATCCAATAGAACATTTTCTCCTAAGTATCGATGCAACGAAGTGCACTAGTTCTTTATGATGTTTTAGAGAAAAAGGTGTTGGGATGATTCTTGAATTTCAAACTTTGACCTTTTAGGTTAGAGTACCAGCTTATATTATAAGGGAGCCACCTTCTAGGATAATGATTCACTAAAGTTGAGATTGGTAGATTGCTTAAAGGAACAATTGGTGATGGTTGACCATGCTTACTTTTGTGGACCTTAGACGATACATATGGTGATTTTGAAGTCAGGATAACATCATATAATATTCTCTATGGTTTTAATAGAGTATGTTGATGGACGAAATAAGAAATGGGGTGACCTTATGTGGGTAGATTTTTTTGAAGCAAACAAATTGGGAGTTACTAGTTCATTTTAATGGTTATATTTATATTTGGGAAACATTGATTTTGTGGTCGGGTATCTATTATGCAATCTATTGTAATTGGAAGAACCAGATATTTTCACGTAAAAGTATTTATTAGTCTCATTTAGTGTCTTGGCGTAAGTACTTCATCGTGAAGGACTAACCAGATCACGGTTTTGTAGAACACCAAAACTTCAGAGTTTATTGTCATAACCAGTGGAATGGAATAATGACTTGTAAAGTTGTAAAAGTTGGTAATCCAAAAGGTTAAGAATAGTTGCATATGATATGGTCAATGGTGATTATCCAAAGGACAGAGGTTAGTAAATAGATGAAGTAGTGAAAGGTGATAATTCCAAATAGTGAAAGACATCTATAGAGAAAAAATGATAATACAAAGATTGAAGGATAGAAATAGATGCAGAGGTAAAGGGAGATGGTCTAAATTATTGACGACAATGATTGATAAAGTGATGATAAATGGTGAAAGATAGTGATAGATGATATAAATGATGGTGATACTCGACTTTTAAAAATTTATTGGATTTATTGGAGTTTTTCTTATGGTTAAGAAAGTGACTCAACTATTGAAGGTAATACCTTCAGTGACTATCCTTAGATTTTATTGAAGTCATTAAGAAGACTAGACTATTCAATCAAATGATGATTTGTGGCGGTGCAACATCATTTAGGATGATATGATTGGTAAACATTTTCAATATCTTGCGTGTTATCATGAAGGATGTGGTGCTAGACATAAATTTAGGAATGGATCAAACAAGTCATTTGGATGTTATTGTTGGAGCATTGAGAAATCAAAAGTTTTAAGATACGTCGATCTATCTTAAATTAATGGTTTTGTGGGTACATTTGGAAAAGTGATATTTTAAAAGTAAAAGAGCGATTTAATGGCCGATTATTGATTATCGAATGGTTAAAGAATTTTGAGACTACCGAAATTTTATTTCAGAGAGATTCATAGTAATTGGTGGAAAATAATACGTTGATTCTTACTATTATAAAATGAGTATCATTTTCTTTTGGAAATATTTGAGTGATTGTCATATGTGTTAAATTATCAGATTATAAAACAACTTCTTAATTGGTTGGGTCATAAGGTTAGAATAGACAAGCAATGAAGCAAATTTCAGAGTCTATATTGTAATTGGTTATCTTTAGAGATTAATGTATTGATTTGACCTAATGATTCGATTAATGTAATCAATATTTGAAACCTCAAATATCACTATGGTAACTTAGGATAATATTGGTGATTTTGGTTATTTCTTTTTGAATTCTTAGCTCTGTAAAAGGAACAAGTCTTGTGATAATGCCAAATGTTAGGGTGGAGGTCCTGAGTCTCTAGAGTTGATCTTTTAAACCCGCTTCAATTAATGATGATTAATCAATCAATCCTGGGGAAAAATAGATATTAATTTAGCTCACATATCTACAATCGCATAAATATTAATATTTTGACAACGTGCACATCAAAAGTTGTAAAGATGGACTACTTAATTTCACTATAAGGAGAAAAAATATAATGAATTTTGAAGAATAAAGTATTTTTAAGGAAGAAAGATTTTGGGTATGACTGATCATTGTGGAAATTGCCTGGGTGAGAGAGATGAGTCAAGTTTTATACATAAATGAGTTGGTAAAAGAAGAGAACAACTTTAATGGAAGACAATCAAAGAAAGAGACATACGAGATGGCAGATGCTGGTGGTTTTAGGTTCGCAACTTGTAATGGTTAATTATCAATTTCTTCTTCTTCATTAGATAAGTTTACTTTTCTGAGGTGCACAAGAATTAATAGGTTACTCATGGATGAGTTTAATGTGCGAGGCTTAGGGTAGACGATAAAATAATGAATTGGAAACCATGAGTTATTCTGTGATATGGCGAAGTGCTTCATCTTAACGATATATTCTAAAGGTAATAAATGAGGACTAGTAACACTATCATGAGAGTTTGGGAAAGAGAGAATATAAAAATGATTAAGAACAAATTGTCAACCTTAGTTCTAGACATCCTTGACATGTAATGTTGCTTCCAAAAGAGGTTTTCATTAACATGGTCAAATCCATTCTACTTTGGTTTTCCCAAAGTTAGGTTTTATGGAGTAACCGTTCAGAAACTACCCATGCCTTAATTCTTTAATGTGTCAAATCTGAGATGGGCATTATTTTTAATCAAGTTTTGGTTCTATAATGTCAATCTAAAGAGCTTGGTGGAGTGAAGGCTTAGATAGCTTATCGAAATCAACGGTGAAACTTGACAAGACTGCAGAATTGGATGGTTTTGCTTTGAGTTTTGATCGGCTAGTTATGGAATGAGAAGTGATAATAGTTTGGTTATTGGATTTACAATGAACCATTCTATGTTCATAGTGACTTGACCTAAGAGTAGCAACAATACAGGCTCTGGACAAAAGGCAAATCAATTGGTTAACTGATTACAAAGAATCATGCAGCTGAGGCCATTTTTTTGCAAAGGGGCAAATGCATTAGGAATACCACACTTATTCGGTTGGGATAACTAGCACAATTTCGAGGATGAAATTATTTTAAGGGGGGGAGAATGTAATACCCCATTCCAGTTTGGCAAGGAACTAATTAGAAATATTATCTTGTAAGGAATAAGAAAAATTTTAAAGAAGAATTTAGAATAGTCTAGAATAATCTATAATATTGGAGAAGTTTCTAAAAAAATGTAGAATAGTCTAGAAGATTCTAGAAAGTTCAAGAATAACCTAAAATAGTCTAGAACAATCTAGAATGTTGAAGAAGTTTCTAGAAGAATTCAAAAAGTTCTAGAACAATTTAGAGAAGTCTAGAATATTTTAGAAGATTCTAGAGCGATTTAAAATGTTTCAGAAAATTTCGGAAGGATTTAGAAGGTTGGAGAAGACTTTAAAATATTATAGATGAATCTAGATACTTGTGGAATTGTCATGTGCAAAATAAGTTGAAAATCTAGAAGGATCTAGGAGAGGAGAGATGGTAGAATATTCTAGGGAATCTCCCCTAAAAATGTCACATGTCAATATTCTCTAGAATAATCCCAAGATACCTATAAATAGGGCATTTGGGGATTGGATTAAGAATAGAAGTGCACAACTGTCAAGAAGGAATAGAGAGTAAAAGAAGAAGAAAGGAAGAGCACCTTATCAAAGGAGAAAAGAAATTGTGAGAGAGAGAGGAAAGGCATCGATAACATCTCATTTCGGGTAACAAGCAACACTCAAAAAACATATCATTTGGACTTGAGGCGAGTGGTTTGGCATGCTACGTATTTTGGAAAATTTTCGTATCCCCAAATTTTTTAAAAACAATATATCATACTGGTTCATTACTACATTTACAAAATATTTTAATAAGTGTCTAAATACTTGGGGCATACAATTCTCCTTATTTTGATGAATTCTTTTGTGAAGTATTGTGACTCAATCACTTGTTTATATGGTGAGACTTAGTGATGGTGAATGAGACCAAAATTAAAAGTCCAAGGAAATTATTCCTCTGTATGCGGGTGACCCTAGCCACTAGGAAACAGACCCTGGAGAGGCTGAGGTGACCCTAGTGCTCAACGGTTGAAAGAACAATGCCTAGTGCATCCTGGTGACCTTCACCGGATCGTCTTTGGGAACAGTTCCCGAGCGGCAACCCGTGATAACCCTAAGTACCAGTGTTATTTAAGGCGTAAAGCGAACCGAAGCGACCAAGGCTCCTAACGCCTAGGCGAGAAGCGAAGCGACACGCTTTACCGAAGCAAAGCGAACAGTTAAAAAAAATATATATTTTAGTTTAATTACTTCTAAACAATCTAAGTTCTAATTTTATATATACTAAATATTTAAATGCAAGTAAAACCATAAACATTTAAATTAAAAAAAATACTAATAATATCTCAAATCTTAATAACAGTCATAACTTAAACATTTAAATTCAAACAAATACTAACAATTGTATACATTTTCATATTGACAGGGTAGGACAACAAAAGAAGCAGAATCAGGACAACAGCAGAATTAGCAACAAAAAAAAAAGAAGTAGAATGAGGATAAAAAAAAATAAAAGCAACACAGGACAGCAAAACCGAAGCAGCAACAGAATCAACAAAAAAAAAAATAGAAACAGAATGAGTTAAAAAAAAAACAGAAGCACAATGATCATGACAGGAGCAGAATCAATTGTAAACAATTTCATATGTAATTATATATTGAATAAAAAAAAGCAGAACAGAGGCACATTTCACATGTACTAAAATAATTAAACATGGTATAAGCATAGACCACTTTTTGGTACCATTTGTATATATATAAGAAAAGAAAAAAGTATAACCAAGACATATCAGAGACACTTCTTTGTAGAAGAATCTATTATTTACCCCCATTTCTGATACTCCTACTTCCTTTTTTTTATCATAATTGTCATGCAGTGCAGTCGCCTGACTCCCACATTCCACAAATATTCTAAATGAATTCAGCAACACAAGGAAAAAAAAGGAATGTGTTTTGTTCGAAACATTGTTTATTAAAAAAAAAAAAAAAAATAGACCAGCAATAGTCTAAAAAAAAAGTCATTAGTGATTAAAAAATAAAAGAGACTACTAACCTGTAATCAGAAAAAAAAAAAAAAAAAAAAAAAGTTGAAGTAGAATCGCTTTTTATAATAAAGCGTTCGCTTTTTCGCTTTTTCGCTTTTTTCCCTTCTTCGCTTTTTCTCGTTTTTTTCTCGCTTCGCTCACGTTCGCTTCGCCTGGGGTCCTCCAGGCGAGATAAGCTCGCCTCGCCTCGCTTCTCGCCTAGGCGAGCGCCTAGGCGAGCTTTTCAAAACACTGTTAAGTACGATGTTGGATAAAACCTTGAGATCTTCTGGCATTTGGTATGGTTCTCAGATATCGTACAAGTCCTTACCAGTATGAGATGATGATATAATTTGTTACTGTCACAACGTTTTTACTGGTTTTGTTTATGATTATCTATCGTATGTCATATGTATTTTCTTGTTATCAGTTATTGTATTTGATATTTAGTCCTCATCGATTATTGGATATCGTACAGTCTCCACCATTATGATATGATTCACTATTGTGGTATGATTTCTTGTTGGAATCCCATTTTGTTATTCTTGGTTATCTTGATGAAGTTATTTTTCCAAACCTTTGATTTTCAAGTTGTATGCCAAATATGTTTTTCAGCTACTTTGAATATGTATGTATTTCCATTCACTGGGCTTTTTAACTCATCTTTTCAAAATAATATTTTTTTTAGGTAAACGATTGGAGTGTCAATAGCGGACTCAGGGAATTGATTGGAGACTAATAGCGTTGTGACCTCCGTAACAAATATCATTTAGCCCTCTTTACTTGTTTGGATAATTGGGACAAACAGGTTTAGGTATGCTGATTTTGACATATTGACCTGAGATCAATTTAGTGTTTAATGTTATTTTCTACTCCTATATTATTAGTTTATTGTTAGGCTTACGTGTTCCATAGGTTATGGATCTATGGTTCACGGCCGATCATGCCCTTGGAGTAAGGGTGTGACAACGACATGATATATATTTTCTTGAAACTAAAAAGAATTACTAATTTTTCTTATTATATGTTAAAGAACTTCCAAAATTTATAAGTATTAAGTTGGTTGAAAATAATAAAAATATTAAATATATTTTATTATAGTCGTATCTTGACCGTACCTGTATCCTACTTTTTTAGATTTTGTTGCATCACCATAGCTATATCATATCATACCCGTATCCGTGTCCATGCTTCATAGCCTAAATTGCTATGAGAAAAGAAACACAGTGCAAAAAGTCAAACAAATGCAAAGGGCATATCAATCAACCCCCAAAGTGTAATGACTTATAAATGAGTTATTCTGACGGAAAAACAAAAACACATTTTATACTTGATGCTGAGTAGTTTAAAATAATCAGCTACGAGTTCACCAATATTTAAACATAGTATCTTTATCACCAGGAGAAACTATATTCTACTATTCTTATCCTGTGCATCTAAATTCTACAATGGGAAGAACACAATTGACATTGTGGGTTAGGTGAACAAATCCAATAGTAAAATTGAACCTAATGAATGCACAATGGGTATGGCACTACCACTTGTATTGGCTCGATACACACAATACCTTAATCACAAACTAGAAATTATCGTACACAATATGTAAAACACTACCATTTGTATTGGCTCTTTGTAAGCAGTAACCTTATTCAAAACTCAAAATTAAAAATACTCCAGGATGTTGGACTATGTTGGTTAACTAGATTATTTGATAAAATTATAACTAAGAAAATGTCAGATGAATGGAGAAAAAGTATTTTAATACTAATATATAAAAATAAAGACGACATTCTGAATAACACCAAATATCAAGATACTAAATTACCGAGTCATACAATGGAACATTGAGAAAAGTCATTAAAAACGATTAAGAGTAGAAAAAACCTTGTCTAACAATCAGTTTGGATTTATGCTTAGAATGTCAACTATGGAAGCTATGTGCTTGCTTTGGAGACTAATGTCAGATATAATGAGAAAAATGAAGATCTTTGTATGGTTTTCCAGAGATATTATATGGTAGGGTTCCAAAAGTAAAGAGTTTACAAATAGGAATGTTGATATCATAAAGGATATGTACGAGGGTACAGTGAGACTTTAAAGAGGACAAATAGTGATCATGGTAGAATTACATTAAGGTTCTCCCTCAAGCCCGTATCTTTTTTGCCTTGACTATTCATGGATTAGTAGGGCATATTCAGTATGAGATTCCATGGTGCATGGTATTTGCTAATGATATAGTATTTAAAACTAAAATAGTAATTAATAATAACGCAAAAAATTGGAGGAAATCTTTACAATCAAAAAGATTTAAGATTGATAGAGATAAAACTGAAAATACGAAATTAATTTTCATTGAAGTATAGACTTAAATAATTAGCACTTCCACAATTTAGAGTAAATTATCCACCAGGAGGGGAGATTGGACACGATATTACTATAGAATTGAAGTAAGACAAATTAAGTGGAAGAATGCATCTAGTCCATTATGTAATCAACATGTAACTCTTAAGCTAAAAGAAAAGTTCTACAAGGCGACCATTAGACCTACTTTAATCATATTGAATGTTGGGCAGCTAAAAAACAACACTTTAAAAAATCAAATGAGGCTAAAATGCAAACGCTAAGATGGATGGGAGGTAAAATAACAAGGGATAAAACTGTCAAAATAGTACCAGCGGAAGACAAATTAAGAAAGCATCAACAAAAGGCGGTTTGAATATTTTACCGAAATTAATGCAAAATGATATAGTAAAAATTGTATCATAGCTCACGGTTTAGTGACAAATATGGCCCTTGATAGACCATGATAGAGGAACAAGATTCATGTTGTCAAGCCCAAATAAGTGTAATAAGGCTTTCTTAAGCAGCGTTGAGGCCCAAGTAACATAAAGCTATCATTGCAAAAGAACTGGTAATTCAACTCTACCAAGCAACACTTCCACTTGTCATTAAAATCCTCCATAAACAATTTTAGTTGAACTCCTTTTTTGGCATGGTAAGTGGATTGCTTTAGTCAACTTATGTGATCAAGTGAAACAAATACAAAGAAATAGAATGTACCGCCCACCAAATGTATATTTGTACCATTAAAAGTAGTCATCCAGAACAGAATAAGAATGAAACAAATGGAAATGAGGATATAAGTGGAACATCTACGGATAAAGATTGGCAATTTGGCATTCACCTCAAATTTAGACTATTAGATCTAGCATAAAACTATTCCCAAAACAAAGCCCAACAAATATCAAACAATTTTACTCAATAGAAAGACAAGAATAACTCAAGCTCGCACAACACAAATTGAAACAAGTACATTTGAGCCAACAGTTACCCAATGGAAAATAATTGTATAAAAGAACATGAGTCCCAAAGAAAAAATAACAGAAAACTTTGACAAAAGAAATGAAAAGCTTTAACATGAAATTACCCTAATGAGCCTGTACTTAGGCTCATACTTCTTTGCGTTCTCAACCGAATCATAAATCAAACCAAAGCCGGTTGACTTCCCACCTCCAAAATGGGTACGAAACTTGAAAACAAATATAGAATTCGGGTCCTTGACCTCATACATTCTGCTCAACTTCTCTTTCAACTCCGCCTTCAAAACAATTGACAGAAATTATCAAAACTCTGATCAATAATACCCTCAAACAAATTTAAAATATATCATATAGCAACATAAAAAAGGAAAAAAGTAAATTACCTTGGAAACATTGGGCCTTCCTGGATGAAGAACATCAATGACCTAAACCTCACATAAGGAAACAAAAACATCAATAAAATTTTGCAGTTAACTGCTCAAAATGTGGGAAATTGAATAAAATAGCTTCTAGATCTCTTATTAAATCTCAAATCCTACCAATAATATCACTTCACATTTTTATGGAACAAAAAAGAAATTAGCAACAATGTCATTCCAAGCTTTACATTTCTATGTTTTTCTTCCCTCCATTGTTTCTGGAATCAAACAAATAATTTGAGTTGGGGTCAAGAAAAAACTCTCAGACTTTCAGCTTTCTTAAACTGAAATCAATAAAGTGATGAACAAACATAAAGCAAAATCTTGAATATTCCATTCTCTATTATTTCAAAAACAAAAATTCGGCTGATCTTCATAGGATTTTATATTCAGATAACATGAATGCAAAGCCACACAGCTCATTTAACCATCAAGAAAATGAAGAAAAACTTCAAATTTCTGTAGTTTTCAATTAATAGACATTAATCTGCACAAGTTGTATGATAATCAAGAAGCCATGGAAGGTAGGACTCCAAACACTATAGTCTCCATCGCAAAACATTAGGCTATATCCAGTTTAAATTGTTTTTCAAATGTGAAGGAGCACAACTTGTTTGGCAAACGAGAAAATGAAAGAAAACTGTAGTAGGTAAAACTTCAGATCCTATATTCTCCATCATTTGGAACTCAAACATCAAACTAAACCCAGTTAAATTTCCTGAATCCTGTCCCAATAAAACAAATGGGAAGCATCACAATTGGTAATTAGCAAAATGAAATAAATCCAAGGAAAGTATAGCCTATAATATTATATCTCCTCATCGTTTCAAATTCATATATTTAGCTGAAGAACCCACTTATAATTTCTAGTATTTAGCAAAACCAATTTATTATAGTTCTCAGTTTTTTGAAATGAAATCAACTCAAGCTACAAAATGCAAAGTATCTCATTCACTTTTCCAGCCAAACACACTGTCAGAGCAAGTAATTCAGATCAACTTTCTTCCTTGCCAAATCAAAACACATATACCCAATTATACACATATTAACTGCACCTATACACACATACACATGCATTTATGTACCCATATATGTAGATGGATAGATATAGCATTAGTGAAAGCAAGACTTACGAATTGCTTCCTAGAGAGAAGCCGGTTGGTCATGAACTTTCTGGTACGGATGGTAACTGCCTTGTCCGCCATGGCTTTGTGTGATAGAAAGTACAGCAGACGGATCACAACCACACAGGGCAATCGCCAAAGGCAGCAGCAGCAGCAGGAAAGGCAGAGGGAGAATGGACGAGAGGCAAAACCCTAAAATTTATACACGGGTTGCTTTCAACAGGTGCCCTAATTATTTGACCTGTTGAACATGGGTCGGATTCAATTCGGGTGGGTCAAAGTGGCAAAACCATGAATAACTAGCGTGTTCAAATTTTTAATTACCCGTAAATTTCGATTTTATTCTACCCACATATATATATATATATGTTAATCTCTATAAATTAAAATTCAAAAATTTTGAAATACTAATGTTGTATTGATGTTTATTGTTTTTTTATATATGATGTATTGATGTTTTTGAATTTCTTGTTATGTTTTATCGTAATTATTTATGTATTATCAAATTTATTTTGTTTTCTTTACTATTATTGGTTTATTGTTTAGTTAATTTATGCAGGTTAATTAAATTGTTAAAATGATTCAAAAATTAATAACTAAAAAGTATAAGTTCACTTGACTTCCTACCCGATTGTTTGGACGAAATTCGGGTAATAGTACACTTAATCAGGTAGGATAGGTTGAGAAAAAATTTTTTTGCAAAGTATCAAATAGGAAGATAAAATACCATAATTCTTACCCGTGGTCGTAGGTTAGAGTGAACACTCATATGAATAACCATGAATATTTCAAGTTTTCAGCCTTGTTGCCCAAGGGTCGGGTTGCACTCGGGTGTGGCACAGTGGCCCAACCCCGGTAATGTTTCATGTTTGTCCGCGGTTAATCGCATTTTTCCCCTTGAAAGATGTTCAATTTTTTTTATTTGCATCCTAAAATTTTTTAATTATCACATTACACCCTCAATGTAATGAAAAGACTGCAATATAATCTAGATACAAACTATTGTTCACTATTCCATGACAATGGGTGGCGCAATCACATTGCAGTTTATGTATAACATTGAAGTTGCATTGCAGGAATTGAAAACTTCTGAGGAGTAAATTAAAAACTTGAGCATTATGATTGAAAAATGAGATTAACTCTTTTTTTCCTTGATTGAGTTTACAAATTCACCTAATAAGATCAGTTGTTGAATCACCTCCAATTCTCTTGGGCAACATTTAAATAACTGTAAGGCCTTGTTTGAATGATGGTATTCTTAAGTGGGAATGAATTTCTTATTTCTAGATTCAATACCCAACGCCAAGGGTGTGATTTTGATTCCCAACATGATAGGAATCCTAAAATAGGAAGGTTACCCTAATTTTCTTCACCACATCCCTTATTTACCATTTGGCACCTCTTCTCAGACCCCTCTCCCTCTGTTTCTCTCTCTTTCTCTCTCTCTCTCTCTCTCTCTCTCAGCAGAACCATTCTCCTCCTTCCATTCTCAATCTGCAACTTGGTTGGAGGCATTCTCTATTATGGAATGTGTGTTGGTAACCATAATTTTCTCCACCACATTCCTTATTTACCATTTTGCACTCTTCTTCTCAAACCCCTCTCTCTCTTTCTCTCTCAACATAACCATTCTCCTCCCTCCATTCTCAATCTGCAACTTGGTCGGAGGCATTCTCTATTATGGAATGTGTGTTTTGGGAGAGTTTATTATTTTTTTCATGCATTGTTTTTATGAATGAACATACTACAAATTAGCAATGAATATGAGCCTTTTTTGTTCTTTGAGAATATCGCTTGTTGCTTATGATTATATGATGACTTGTACCATTTTATTTTTTCATGATGAGTGCTAATGATCATGGTTGTGTATATTAAAAGATACTGGGATTAAAAATAAACTTTAAAAGTTGAATTTTTTGACATGGTAAAAAAAATAATTAATATGAAGTGATAATATATAAGCATTATGAAAGGGTATTATTGGAAAATATATTGTATTCACATATGCATTTCCATATTAGTTTGGTAGAAACCATAGATAATATTGGGAATAGTTATTGATTCTCATAGAAGATTACTGGCCACAATCAAATACTCAATATAGGATTTTATTGGCATTTGAAATCCGAGCATCTCTTTCCCGATTAAAATTATTGTCATTCAAACAAAGTCTAATCCTTATTGACAATGGACATCTCATTCCCAGTTAAGGGATGCGCGGTATGAGATACCATTGTAATCTTATATTGAGTAAGAGTGATTGGTTGGCGTCAATAATCTTGTATATGAGTCAGTTTGCATTCCCAAAAATGTGTTTGGTTTCTACCCAAATTAATTTAGAATGACATCCAAAATTCATTGCCCTTTTAGAAACTCAGTCTTTTTCATTCCAACTTAATGTTTTTCTATCAAAATCGACAGGTAAAGTATATTGTTAAACCTATTTTTTTTGGTATATATAAACCTTATTATTACTCATCATCAGAATTAAAAATAGTAGACATCAAACCTAATTACAACCATTGAACCAAATGAATGGAGCAACAATTAGCCATTAATAGGCAACAACTTGTTGCAAAAGACAAACACGTATGTATTCCAACACAAATTCTAGTGTATCTATCATCAATTCTGATGGTGTAAATGGATGTGGATGAGCAGAATGCTTGGCAATTTGGGTCTGAGCTTCTAGGCTCGTGAGGACCGTGATTGAGAATTCCAGCAATTTGGGGGGGGGAATTTACACAGTGAAAATATAGTGGTTCACCAGCTTGGGAGCTCGGCTAATCCACTCTTCAATGGAGACTTTTGCTCTTTTTTTTTTTTATTAAAAGGAGGATGGAACCTATATTATGCTTCTATTTCTATTTGGGTTTCTTGCCCTATCTTGGAGGCATTTTACAGTATTTAGAGAGCTGTTCCTTGATCTGTGGGATCGCTGTCGAGATCCTAGTCTTTTATCCGTGGATTACTCATTGACTTTTGGAGAATATCTTAGTTGGTTGAAGGTTTGCGCCTTGGATATGGCTCTCGTCTACTTATAGGGTTTCAGCTAACATCCAGTTGTTCCCTTATCATTTTCGTTATTATCTCATTTGGGGAAGAGCTCGGGTTCCGATTCTCTGAGCTCTGCGTATCTTGCCTGACCTCCTTGTCTAACCTCCGCGACTGAGCTCATGCTTTGGAAATTATTCTATGTATCATCAGTTGCCCCCCAGTTCTTGATCAAGCTGGCTTGGGCAAGGGCTGAGCTAAAGCTTACCTAAGGTAGATCTTCACACCCGGACCTCAATTTACGCACGAACGGGTTTTTAATGGTTACTAGTAATCATGTCACTCCTCGTTTCTCACACACGTTGCCCACTTCGAAAACCCCCTACACCATTATCTTTAAATGTCCTTGAATCAACTATTCCCTTTTCAAATTCTTTCTAGCTCTTCTTCTTCATTTCTTCGCGACTTCATCTTCCCCAATCTGCTATCGTTCTTAGGGTTTCATAGAAAATCGATTTCCTTTGAATCAGCTCATGGCTTCAACGAAGTTCGCTCATCGCCTTCAATTCAAGCTTTGGCCCACTGTTCATCCTCACCTAGGTACGCTTCTTGTCTTTAATTCATCTCCTCGTTCTGGATCCCTCAAGCCTGAGGTGGTTTCTATATTTTTGGACTTTTCGATTCTGTTATTTTAGGAACCGAGGTCGATCTCTGTCTCGTATTCCCCACTCCCTAGATTCTTATTCTACTTCTAGGGTTTTTCTTATTGGCAGTTGCTGTGTTGCCCCCCAGACTCTTAGAGAGTGTTTTACAAATATTCCTGTCCTTTATCATACCTTTAAACTCCCTTTTTCTTGTCCAACCATGTCTACTCCTTCTGGAGCTACACCCTCCTCGGTCTCCCTCCTGGGGAAGAAATCTGCTGAGGAAGACATTGATTTAGGCGATGTGGGTGAGGAAATTGACAGTTTTCCTGGCGTTGACTCTATCTATGCTGAGGCAAATACTGGGGAACCTCCCTCAACGTCCTCACCTGTGCCCACAAATCCTAACAAAGGTAAAAGCAAGGTGAGTGGCATGGGGGTCTCAGCCGAGGGCGTTGGGGCTGCCTTCAGAAACGCAGAGCTTATGGGCCCCAGTGAGGTCACCCCTTCTCTCAGGAAGGTTCTCAGTGCTTGCTTTCGTTTTCCTCCAGGGGTCTAGTACTGGTGTCCAAACAAATTCACCCCATATATTTCTCAGGTTCATAAAAAGGTTTGCTTCTTTGTATTTGCCTTTGATAATGGTTTGTGTTTTCCCTTACACCCCTTCATTAAGAGTGTTTTGCAACATTTCAACATTTGTCTTGCCCAGTTCTCTCCTAACATCTAGGATGTGCTGGTGGGTCTCCTCGTCTTCTTTAAGAGTCATAAGCTTGGGGTTCCTACTGTTTCTTTACTCATGAAACTTTTCAATGTTAAGCATACTTCCTCTGAGGGTTTTTTGTATATCTCCAAACGAACAAAGGCCAAACAGATTATCTCTGACCTCCTAAGCTCCCACAAGGGCTGGAAGAAACTTTTCTTCTACGTAGGGAGCGAAAAATGGGAGTACAATCCGACAAATAAGACAGACACTCTTCCAATCCCTAGAGCCTGGTCTGCCCCTGATAACCTAGGTAAGTTATTGCTCAAGCTGGCTTAGGTTGGATTTGGTGACCCTTACTGATTTTGCTTTGCTTTTCATCGCTACTCAGGTGTTCGACCTGAGCTCAGTGTTGAGGACGAGCGGGTGCTGCTGAAATTGGAGAAGTGTGACTCAGAGAAATATTCTGAGCTCATCAAGACTTGGATTTTGGTTTAGTAGGGGTTCAGCCTTCCAAAGGTTACGATAGAGGCCCCGATCCCAATCTCCATTGTTAGAGCTGAGGAAGTAGCAGGTGATGCTTTCTCTATCAATTCCCTCGTTTTTATTTCTCCCTTTTCTTCTTTTCTCTTCCCTTTTTTTTATTTTTATTTTTAGCTCACTTTAAGTCTTCTAGGTTCTTCCTCGATGGATCCCACTTCAACAGAGCTCCAAGCCAAAGTTTCCCAATTAAGGAAGACCAGGAGTGGCAGCAAGAGTAAGGTTGAGCTTGGCCCTAGCAGCGGGTCCACTCCCCCCCCCAAAAAAAAAAAATACCGAAGTCAAGCATGCCCAAGGCTCCTTCTACTCCAACTCATCCTACAGTTGTTCAGTCTTCCTCTTCCTTTCCAACTACAGATGATCCTCCCTCCCGAGGTGCCTTGCCTATCTCTACAGGTGCTCTTGGGCGAGGTCAGACCTCCCCTTCCTCTTCTGAGGTCGAAAGGGCCTTGGAAACGACCACCCATGTTATGAACCCTCTCAATTCTCCTGGGTATCATGAGAAATCCCCCTTGCCCCTTTTTGGGAGCTCCAAAGTAGAGAAAGAGGAGCATCCTAAGGTAGAGAAAAGTGAAGGTTCCTTCTTTGACAATGCTGAACTTGTCGCTGGGGTCATTTCTTCTATTCTCTCTGATTCTGATGTTCTAAGGGTTTCTTCCATGTCTCTTGAGGCGTCTATAAGCTCAACTATTCAAGGAGTAGCTACTGTAAGTCCTTGTACTTTTGTGCTCTCATTAACTCTTATGTTGTAACTTCATGCAAACCTTTTTTTGCTTTTCTTTTTGTCCTCAGTCGGCTATCCATGTGAAGAGCTTGATGAATAGGGTCTGATCTTTGGAGAACTTTGTCAAAGCTATGAAGGCATATGAGATTAAGGTTACCGAGTTGTCCTTTGATAATGATGACCTCCGAGCCCAGGTGCAGGACCTTCAAGAGAAGATGGAGAGGCAAGTTTCTTCCTTTAAAAGCCTATAGGCCGCAAAGGATAAGGTTGAAAAGGAGAGAAGAAATCCAGGGATGAGCTAAGGACTACTAGGGAAGAGCTAAAACTTAAAACTGATGCCTGGGTCAACGCCAGCCAGGAAGTCTTTGTTACTCAGAGCTCTCTCGAGGGCCTAAGAAAGGAGTATGTCATTCTATTTGAGGCGAATGACACCCTCTGCAATGAGTTTGAAGAGCTAAAAGTTGCCACATCTGAGAAGGACGAGGCTATTGCTAAGCTGAGGGATGACATTACTACCAAGTGGGCCTCCAGGTGGCTTGCTTTTCAAGACAAAGCTGAAGAGACTTATCCCGGACTGAACTTTAACTTCGACGTCCCTACTGAGGAAAAGACTGAGGCTTGCGCCATGCCTCTTCCTACTACTAACATTTCTTTGGTCGCCCATGAGGTTGCCCCCTTCTCTGTTGATCTTGTCTCAAAAGCTTTTGCCCTAAATTCGCCATTAGCTAAAATCGAAGTCCCTACTTCAGGGATCACAGTTACGTTGACTACCGAGCTTCCAGCCCCTTCTTTCCCAAAGACTTCAACTATTGGTCTGCCAGATACTTCACCTACTGAGCTTTCAGGAGAATCGACAGTTGAGCTTCCGAGCCCTCTTCATGTTCCTGCTGTTGGGGCTTCAGCTCCTGAACTGCATAACCTTTTACTTACTCCATCTTCGGAAACTTAGGATTTTTTTTTTGTAACTCTGAGTCAGAATTGTAACTTCTGTTGATAACTCTGAGCTTGCATTCTAAATTGTAACTTCTGTCTTGAAATGCGCATCTGACTCTTAGTTTAGTTTTTTTTTTTTGTATATTACTCCTACCCCTTTGCTTCAAGGGGTCATTTAGACCTCCTTGAAGTAGAAGAGTTTGGATTACCTCAGTCCAAAGAATTCTGAAAAGTCTCCTTAAGAGCTTTGAAAGTCTAACCTCCAAGGTTAGAAGTTGCGTAGCTGAGAGCGGATCCTTAGAGCTATTGAAATTTGTAGAGATCTTCTCCTAATCTAGCCTTGGCTTTTCAAATTAGTCGAATCAAATTGATAGAGCTCAATTATGGATTTGGAGTCAGCTTACAGTTTTGCTCTTCTCCTAGGTTGTCAGGCTTTGCAAATGCTTAAGGTGGATGAGGAGTGCCAAGGAAATATTGAGGCTACTGTCTTTGGCGCTCAACTACCTTTCAAAGGGATAACTGTCTTCTTAATGAGGAAACCCAAAGGTCCGCCGACTTAGGATTTTGTGCGTGTCTTAATTCAATTAAAGACTTAGTGTCTTTACAGATTTGCTATAATTTCTTTGAACTTCCTTTCATTCCTGGAGTCTTTTCCTGCATTCTAAAGGTTCTACGTTTTTTGCTTCTTCTTTTCTACTTCTTCTTTGAGAGTTTTATGGCTGCCCTTGTTTCACCTTTGTTCAAGGAACGAAGTTCCTTTGGGATTGAATGTGAATGACATTCTCGTTATTTAGTTCCTTTTACAGTATCAACTTTGAATTTGGAGGGGGTAAAGAGGAAGCTTTTTTCTTGACTTAGAGTTGCCTCTACGGGCTCCATCTTCTGACGAGCCCTGTAATTATCTTCCTCCAGGGGAGATTTACTTCTTTGAGGGGGCTTTGGAGATGGGCCTGTGTCTTCCCATTCACCCTTCTATTGGGTACATCTTGGCTTATTGCGGTTTGTGTCCTTCTTGCCTTTCTCCCAAGGGTTGGGCTACCATGACCAGATTTTTCCTCTTCTGGCGACTGCTTTTCTCATGTAGTTGAGTTCCTCTACTTTTTTGACCTAGAAAAAGATGAGGTCTCAAACTTCATTTGCTTTCGATGGAGACATTTTAAACTGCGACGTCTGGTGCTTGACCTTCCTTCCCCTCCTGAAGGATGGACTCAGTGTTTCTTCTTTGTTTTCGGGGACTCTTGGAGGTCCATTGAGCTGCACTACAGAGAGTGTCGAGTTCATCGATCTTGGAAGAGCTATTCTTATACAGGTTAGTGTCTCGATTACCTTTACTGGCTAGGTCCAATGATGGTGTGCCCTTATCAAATTTTTTTTCTATTTTGCAGGTGCCCCTGACCTTGATCTGATAGAAGTGGTGAGGGTCGAACAAATAATCGATGCTGAGCCTATGTCCTTTCTTGAGATAATGACGTCAGACAACCTTTTTTTGTTCAGCGCTGCGAGAGCTGTATTGGATTTTGTTTCCTATCCAGACTCTGATTTCTCCCCTTCCGAATCTGATGAAGGTGAAGGTGTCAGCACCTCTCTCAAGAAACATAAGAGGGGTGGTTCTTCAGAGAGCTCCTCTTCTTCCTCAACTTCGCTTGGAACTGTTCTTTTTTCTTCAGCTGGGCAAAAGCTTATGAATCTTCTTTCGGAGGCAAAGAAAGACAGAGATGAGCTGAAGGAAAAAAACACCCGACTAAGGGAGGAGGTGGCTGAGCTCAAAAAACGCCTTCAGGGGGATTAAAAATTTTCCTTGTATTTCTCTTGTTTCTTCCACTTGTACTGTTACAGAGATTTCGAACCTTTTCTTTGCTTGATGGTTAAGTTCTCTTTCATCACTTACTATGCTTGTGATTTTACTTTAAATCTCTTCGCATGCTTATGATCTGAGGAACCTGTCTTAAATCCTATGAATAGAAGAGCTCATTGCTTGTGTGTAAGCTTAATAGCTCGTCTCTGATTTATGAGCTGAAGGGCTCATTTCTTGTTTGTGAGCTGAAAAATTCATCTTTCGTTTATGAGCTAAAGAGCTCACTTTTTATTTATGAGCTGAAGAACTCATCTCTAATTTATGAGCTAAAGAGCTCATCTTCAATTTATGAGCTGATGAGCTCATCTTTAATTTATAAGCTAAAGAGCTCATCTTCAATTTATGAGTTGATGGACTCATCTTTAATTTATGAGTTGAAGAGCTAATCTTCAATTTATGAGCTGATGAGGTCATCTTTAATTTATGAACTAAAGAGCCCATCTGTAATTTATAAGCTGAGGAGCTCATCTTTAATTTATGAGCTGAAG
Organism: Ilex paraguariensis; assembly: GCA_963454935.2. Lineage (NCBI taxonomy): Eukaryota > Viridiplantae > Streptophyta > Magnoliopsida > Aquifoliales > Aquifoliaceae > Ilex > Ilex paraguariensis. Next base: position 102,562 of record CAUOFW020000858.1, read on the forward strand.
AGTTCATCTTTAATTTATGAGTTGAAGTGCTCATCTTCAATTTATGAGTAGATGAACTCATCTTGAATTTAGGAGTTGATGAGCTCATCTTCAATTTATGAGCTGATGGGCTCATCTTTAATTTATGAGCTGAAGAGTTCATCTTAAATTTATGAGTTGATGAGCTCATCTTGAATTTATGAGCTAAAGAGCCCATCTGTAATTTATGAGTTGAAGAAATCATCTTTAATTTATGAGATGAAAAATTCATCTTTAATTCATGTGCTGAAGAGCTCATTTTCAATTTATGAGCTGATGAGCTCATCTTCAATTTACGAGCTAAAGAGCTCATCTGAAATTTATGAGCTTGAGAGCTCATCTTTTGTTTTATAAGCAACATAGCTCATCTTTTGCTTTTTAGCTATTTCAACAATTTACACAAGGATGAATCAAAAACTTGTTGTTTTATTGACAATATCCTTATTATAGGAGGAACTTACTGAAAGAATTTCTTAAGGTGCTCTGTGTTCCACGAATGAGGCAAGATTTTTCCTTCCTCGGTCTGTAACTTATAGTTTCTTGGCCTGACTACCCTTGTTATGATGTAAGGGTCTTCCCAATTAGAACCCAACTTTCCATGGTAGGGGTCCTTTCTTGCAAATAGAAGTTTTATGAGCACTCAGTCCCCTACCTTGAAATTTTTGTGCCTTACCTTTTTGTTAAAGTTCCTAGCTGTTTTTCTTTGGTAGCTCTGTATGCGCTGCTGAGCTTTATCCCTTCTTTCATCCAGAAGATCAAGATTAAGCAGAAGTGATTCATCATTATGCTCTGGTTCTGCAAACTTGGCCCTGAGGGATGGGAGCCCAATTTCAACAAGGGCCACAACTTCAGTTCCGAAAGCCAACGCAAACGGTGTTTCTTGTGTGGCTGCCCAGGTTGTAGTTCTATAAGCCCATAATACTTCAGGGAGCTGCTCCACCCACTTCCCTTTCAAAGCCTCTAGCTTGGTCTTCAAGGCTACCTTTATGGTTCAAATAGTGACTTTCGCTTGCTTATTGGATTGAGGATGAGTAGGAGCTAAAAAGTAGTTTTTTATCCCAAGCTTAGCACAAAACCTCTTGAATTTTGAATTATCAAACTGTTTTCGATTGTCAGAAATGATTGCTTTAGGAATTCTGAACCTGCAGATTATGAATTTTTAGGCAAAGTTCTGCACTTTCTGCTCTGTAATTTTTGCCAAGGGCTCTACTTTTGCCCATTTGGTGAAGTAATCCACTCCAACAATGACGAACTTACACTGACCTATACTTATAGGGAGAGGCCCTAGAATATCTAAGCCCCACTGCTGGAATGGCCAAGGGCTTACTATCGTTGTTAGGAGCTCTGACGGGCAATGAGAGATATTGACATGCAGTTGACAGACCCTACATTTCTTAACCACATCTGTGGCATCTTTGAGCATAGTGGGCCAGTAGAATCCTTGCCTTAAAATCTTTTCTGCCAAAGCCTGAGCTCCAATATGATTGTCACATACTTCCTTATGAACTTCTCTAAGTACGTAGTTCGCATCCTCGTCTACCACACATTTTAGGAGAGGTGTTGAAAAACCTCTCTTATAGAGATTATCCTGTAAGATGGAGAATCTGGCTGACCTCAACCTTAATTTCGTCGCCTCCTTAGGGTTTGCTGGAAGGGTTCCATTCTGTAGGTAGTCTCGGATGGGGTCCATCCAGCTTGCCAAATTCTGGATTGTGAGTGCTTCTTCTTGAATTCCTACTGATGGATTTGCTAAGTGTTCTACTGGAATCAACCTGTCCAAGTTCTCTTGAGAAGCGGTTGTTAATCTTACTAGCACGTTTACCCGTGAATTTTCTAACCTGGGGACGTGTTTGAATTTGACTTGCACAAATTTCTTGATTAGCTCCTGTACCCTTCTAAGATATAGAATCATTTTTTGGCCTTTGGTCTCGTAAGATCCATCAATCTGATTTATATCAAGCTGCAAGACACTGTAGACTTCAAGCTGTTCTGCTTCCATTGAGTGTGCAAGGCTGAGCCCTACTATAACGGCCTTGTACTCTGCTTCATTGCTTGAAGCTTGAAACCTAAACCTAAGAGAGTATTCAATGTCTATCTCATTGGGGGAGGTGAGGATTAAGCCAACTCTGCTGCCTTGTGCGTTGGCAGCCCCATCTATTGAGAGTCTCCACGTAGGAAGGTCGGGAACCAGTTGTACCGTTTCCATGGGTTGGTCTACTGTGAATTCTACTATAAAATCTGCTAAGACCTGCCCCTTGATGGCTGTTCTTGGTTTATATCTGATATCGAACTCACTGAGCTCGATAGCCCACTTAACCAATCTTCTCAAAAACTCTGGTTTATGCAGTACTTACTTCATTGGCTGATCTATTGGAACTTCGATAGTATGAGCTTGAAAGTATGGTCTGAGCCTTCTAGCAGTTGTGACTAAGGCCAAGACAAGCTTTTCCATCTTTAGGTATCTTTTTTCAGCCTTTCTCAGAGCTTTGCTATAGTAGTAAACTGGTTGCTGAGCTCTATCTCACTCCCTTTCTAGTGTCGCGCTGGTTGAGAAGTTTGAGACAACTAAGTAGAGAGTAAGTACTTCCCCTTCTAAGGGGCTAACCAAAATTGGGGGAGTGCTCAGATAGTCCTTCAAGGTTCCGAACGCTTCCTCGCATCGGGTATCCCATTGAAATGCCTTCTTTAAGAATTGAAAAAATGGTTGGCATTTGTCGCTTGATCTGGATACAAAACGACTTACGACTGTCATTCTTCTTATCAAACACTGAACTTCTCTGGTGTTGGAGGGCAGCTTCATGTCCATTATCGCTTTAATTTTAATTGGATTAGCTTTAATCCCTATGTTGTTGACTATGAAACCAAGGAATTTTCCTGCAGACACTCCGAAAGCACATTTGGCATGGTTGAGCTTTATTTTGTACTCCTTGAGGATCTGAAATGACTCTGCTAAGTGCTCTACATGGAGCTCTGCCTTTAATAATTTTACCAGCATATCATCGATGTACACTTCCATTGTCGTCACAATCTCTATCTGAAAAATTCAATTTACCAAACATTGGTAAGTGGCTTATGCATTCTTCAGTCCAAAAGGCATTACTTGATAGCAGTATGTTCCTTGCTCCGTTACAAATGAGGTCTTCTCCTGATCGCTGGGATCCATCCTGATCTGATTGTAACTAGAGAAGGCGTTCATGAAGCTTAGGAACTCGTGCCCTACAATGGCATCTACGATCAAGTCTATCCAAGGTAAAGGGAAGTTGTCCTTAGGGCAAACACGGTTGAGGTCAGTAAAGTCGATGCAACGATGTCAGTGGGCGTTAGTCTTCTTGAGAAGGATCACGTTAGCTAACCAGGTGGGATAATCTACTTCTCTGATGGCTTTGGCATGCAGAAGCTTGGTTACTTCTTCATTAATGGCCTTCTGCCACTCGGGGGTGAAACTTCTTCTCTTTTGCTTAACGGGTTTACTAGTGGGGTTCACACTGAGTTTGTGTAAGATGACTGAAGGGTTGATTCCCGTCATATCTTCCTGTTCTTAGGCGAACACTCCAACATTCTCCTTTCAGGAATTGGATGAGGAGGTCTTTGATTTCCCTGCTCAACTTAGATCCTACGTAGACAAGATGCTCTGGTTCTTCGTCAAGCTGGACTGGTTCCAGCTCTTTCGACGATGTTGGCCTGTTGTCCAGTTTGTCCCTCATATCGAGCTCATCCAGTTGAATATTTTTGACCTCCTTCCTTTTGACAGATGCCATGTATCACTCTCGTGCCACACGTTTGGTCTCCTCAAACGGTACTAACCCCATTTTCTGTAGGAAACTTCATAACCAGGTGGTAAGCTGAAGGCATATCCCTCATTGCATTGAGGGAAGGTCTCCCAAGCAACATGTTATACGCCAAAGGGGCGTCAACTACCAAAAATTTCACAGACGTGGAGGTCTGATAAGAAAGGTCCCTAACTGTGAGCACTAGCTGTATCGACCCCAGTGGTAGTACCCTTTCTCTTGAGAATCCCAATAGGTGAGTGGTTACTAGTTCAAGCCTTTCTCTGCCTATCTCCATCTTATCAAACGCTAGCGCAAAGATGATGTTTACATAGCTTCCTTTATCAATCAGAACTCGATGAATAGTTCTGTTGGCAATAACCGCTCTTACTACTAAGGGATCATCATGAGGATGTTGGCAGCCTTCCAAATCTGAGTCTGAAAAAGTGATCGGTGTGTCCAGACGCAGAGTCTTGGATACAGTATGTACTTTCAATGTTTCTTCAGTTTTGATTCTACGCAAGTGAGCTTTTCCTAGCTGAGTTGGATTTCCCTCCTCTTGCGAACCCTCCTAATATTACTTTGATTTCCCCTAGGGGTTGCTGATGTTGCACGAGGGTTTGCTGCTGAGGTGCTAGTGGTGGTGGAGCTCTGTTCTGAGTATCATGGGCAATGAAACGACGCAACTGCCCCATTTGGATCAAGAACTCAATTTCCTTTTTCAACTGGATGCAGTCATCAGTATGGTGACCGTGGTCTCTGTGGTATTCGCAATACTTTGCAGGATCCCTCTTTGTTGGATTGGTCTTCATTCGAGGAGGCCATCTTAAGAACTTTTCATTCTGCACCTCATACAAGATCTGGGATACTGTGGTAGTGAGTGGGATATACTGCTGAGGTGCATACCTCGGTTGTAACTCAGGCTGTGGGGGTCCTAGACGATCTTTGACGTTTCTCCTCCTTTTTGGGGAACGTTCTCTATCTATTCTGAGAGATCTGTATCTTCTTGGAGACCTGTTTCTTTCTTTTTCTTACCTGGGACTTCGATCCCTTTTCTTTTTTTTCTTCTCCTTACCTTTCTGCCAAGTCAAGCTCCCCACCTTTAAAAGGAGAACTTCCTCACCATTGATATACTTCTCTATTTTGGCCAACACCTCGACCCTGCTTGCTTGAGGATTCTTGAAAATGGAGAATATCAAATCCTTTGACTGTATTCCCAATCCTGCTATGAAAGCAGTAATCGCGAATTTTTCGTCTAGGACATCTACCTTTAGGGATTCTGAGTTAAATCTTTGAACATAGGACCTTAGATTTTCCTGAGGTCCCTACTTCATATTCAGCAAATGGTAGCTCGACTTGCTGTATTTTCGAGCTCCAATGAAGTGAGACACGAAGGATATCAAGAACTCTTTGAATGAGGAGATCGAGGCTGGGGGAAGCCGGTTAAACCATGCTAAGGCTGATCATTTCAAGGTTATGGCAAAGGCGCGACAACGAACAGGATCTTGATATCCATGCAACTCCATCTGGTTCTTATAGGTGTTTAGGTGGTCCATGGGGTCCCTGGTTCCATCAAAAGCTTCTACCTATGGCATTTTGAATTTCAACAGGAGAGGGAAATGCAATACCCCAAGAGTAAACGGGGACTCGATTTGTTGCACCAAGGCGTCCATGGTTACCGGGGTTTTACCCCTCACGGCCTCCTTCATGTAGCTGAGCTCCTATTGAATATCTTTGAAGCGTTGCTCCCAATATTGGTCTTTTCACTCCTAATGCACTAGGCGAATGTTATTCTTCTCAATCTCATTACTTTGGCTCTGCACCTCTTCATTGTCCCCGTTCCTTAGAGGAGGTTGGGGAGCTTGGCTATTTTCTCCTCCTTCGTCGGCTTCCCGGAATGGGTCAAGAGGATGTTGTTCCTTGTGAGGGGGATCATTTTGGCCTTCTTGGGCTGGTTGTTTCTCCTGTGGACGTTGTAAAAGCTTCAGGAGTTCTTCATTTTGCTTTATCAGGCGTTGATTGACCAAGCGGAGTGCCTCTAACTCATTGTTTATGGGAGGATCCACCATAGGAGGATTGATACCGGTGTTTGGGAAGAAATTTTGTGGATCTTCGTGATGTCTACTTGAGTTCTCCTGCTGGTGCTGCATCCGAGGGGGATTCATTTGGCTTCTGCTCATGTTTCGGATCGAGACCATCAGTTACTGAAAGATCAGTGTACTTGTAATGAGAACTATCATTCCCATAAACGGTGCCAAACTGATGGCGTAAATTGACGTGGATTAGCAGAATATTGAAATTGTGCTTGGCAATTTGGGTCTGAGCTTCTAGGCTTGTGAGGACCGTGATAGAGAATTCCAGCAATTGGGGGGGGGAGAATTTACACAGTGAAAATATAGTGGTTCACCAGTTCGGGAGTTCGGCTAATCCACTCTTCAATGGAGACTTTTACTCCTTTTTTTTTTTTTTTTATTAAAAGGAGGATGGAATCTATATTATGCTTCTATTTCTCTTTAGGTTTCTTGCCCTATCTTGGAGGTATTTTACAGTATTTATAGAGTTGTTCCTTGATCTGTGGGATCTCTGCTGAGATCTTAGTCTTTCATCCGTGGATTACTCCTTGATTTTTGGAGAATATTTTGGTTAGTTGAAGGTTTTGCGCCTTGGATATGGCTCTCGGCTGCTTATAGGGTTCCAGCTAACATCCAGTTGTTCCCTTATCATTTCCGTTATTTTCTCATTTGGGGGGGAGCTTGGGTTCCTATCCTCTGAGCTCTGTGTATCTTGCCTGACCTCCTTGTCTGACCTCCGCGACTGAGCTCATACTTTGAAAATTATTCTATGTATCATCAAATTCAAAGTTAAGTACATTATTATGAGATATATTAGGGAATAGAGAACTTAATGGTTATAAATCTTAGTGCATTATCCTTGAACCAATTCTCAATTACCCTAGCGTACTTGGATAATAAGTTATCTATATTACCTATAAAAGTTCCTTACAGTAAAAAACTTTTAGTTTTCTATTTTCTTCTTTATCTATACTTTTAGGTCAATTTAATCCTTGGCCCAGTAATTGCAATAAATTATTTAAGTTCAATAATGCCTTTAAGAGATGCCTTCTTAAGTTTTGGACCTTTGTATTCCATCTACATTGGTTGCATCAGTTACATATAGAACTTCTGAAAGGTAAGTTACATATAGAATTTCTTTTTTTTTTTTTTGGGGTACATAGTTACATATAGAACTTCAACCTTCCATATTCTTGCTACTTGGGAGGCTTGCTTTAAAAACCTTGTCATTCTCCAATTAATTCACTTATTGTTTTCTCTCTCCCACTGTCTTTCTATGTGGGGAATAAAGATGATAATTGGGTATGATGGTTGTTATGGCCATGGTGGTTTTGATTTGATTAGTCATTTATTCCTCCCTCTCTCTATTTCTCTCTTCCCTCCCCATCCCTTCTCACCATCTATCTATGTCTTTTGTCTTCAAGTTTTATTATTGTAATGAAGAAGTTTTTTTCTTGGATTAAGATGATACTTAGGTATGATGCTTGTTTTATGATGTTTTGATTTTTTTATGCATTCGCTAATAATTTCAACGGTAGATGAATGTGATTTAAAGTATTTGTTTTATAGAAAATATCAGCTATAGCAATCAAAGAATCTGAGAAATGTGACGCTTTGTATTCAATAGAGCCTCCAAATGCATGCTCACCATTATCCAATAAGGTTGGTTCAGTGGAGAGTGTGTTGGATTTTTATGGGCACTGATCATTGGAGGAAATGATTTAAAGGATACCATGAGAAGTGCACAAACTGCAAGTTTCAATTTTCAAAGTAGCTATGGGACTTAGGAATTTGATTAAGCCTTGGGAATTAGGATTATTTTTTATGGAAAAGGGATGTTAATACAAGAAAATAGATAAAGGGTGATTGATCATATGCTAATTAAAGGCCAAATATGCAATTCTAAATGAAGATAAAATTTTAACAAAAATTAAAAATTATTAACTGATAAGACTGTCTTGTAACTAGGAAAAAAACTTTTTTAAGGACTCAGTCCTTGAGTTGCTCAGGCTATATATGGTGTCACCATGAAGTTAGTAAATCACCATGTTACTTGGAGCTATAGCAGAAAGCATACTAAATTAGAGTGACTCAGCAAGGAGTTGAAGTATTCATTAGCATTATACTTTATTAAAAGGTATTGCATGCAACAACAAAAAACACACGTGTGAAAAATTATGATTCAATTGCAATTCTTTTGCATGTTGGAAAGACTCAAGTTCATTGTCCTTACATACCTTTCCTTTCACTAAAAAAGTTGATACAAACAAGCAAATGGCAACACAAAAAGGGATGGGTGCCGGCACTATCTAAATTGGATTTAATTACTTTTATGTTTCATATTTTCAACTGAGGTCAGTTTCTTTTTATGCACACCCCCACTCACATAGACTAGATAGGGTATGGTCGGACCCTTTGAATCACCTCAAGTCACCTATGCAACTTTGTGACGTTTACTGTATATATCTAATAATTGATTTTCTTTGATCATTTACGTTCATGTCAATAGATTAAGGGCATGATGAATTCAGGTATTAAAAAGTAATATTAGAATAAATTACTTTAGTGGTCATTTAACACCATTTTTGCATCATGTTATAATAAAGTCTATTCATTTAATATTAGTGAATATAGGCCCAATATAATAGTGTCATATAACATAAACAATGCAAACCAATCTCAAGTGAGGTGATATAATCAATTTTGTTTTGTATTAGAATTAGAAAGGACAAAGTACCCTTGACCTTGGTTTTCAATTGGATTGGATGGAAAAGTTTTTTCATTTTTTCAACTTAATATTTGCAGTAATCTCTTATCCAAGCATATAGAGGATGGCTATTATGATAATGCCCTAACACCTTATCTTAGTTTTAAAAAACATTCATGGTATAAATGAGAAAAAATAATATAATAGGCAGATTGTAACAGCTAATATAAACTAGATCTCCCCTCCCCCCCCCCCCCCACTCTTCAAAAAAAAAAAAAAAGTTGTACGGATGTGCACTTTTAAAATACATACATACATACATATATATATAAACTAGATCATCAATAATTCCCCCCCCCCCCACTTTTCATGTACCGAAATCAAACACCCCTAGCTCCACAATAACTAAAGGTAACTTTGTAATATCATTTTGTGTTACCTTTCGAAAAAAAAAATTCCATTTTGTGTTCATTTGCAATAGTGAAGTAATATGTACTTGTGATCAAAATTTCAAGACATGTAAAAATGCAAATAATGGGGAGATTTGCATTTTAGTTAATGTAATTAGTGATGTATCAGAATGTTTAGCAACACATTTTAAATTGGGCTAGACTAAAATTCATATAATTCAAAATAAGTTTTCATTTCTTGCAAAGGAGGTTCAAAGAGTAAAACACCATACCAAAGTGACACCTCTTTTTTTTTTTTTGGGGGGGGGGGTTTCATTTGCGGGTGCTTGGTTTAGAGCATTCATGCATGTAGATTTATCTGTAGATTGGTTTAAATTTTGATCAATACCCAAAATGTAAATCCGATTAGTTAGTTATGGATTAATATTTTTGACTAATTGTTAGAATATAACATAACATATTTGAATTTAGATATACTCATATACAATTCAATTTATGTAAATTTTGTATAGCTATATGATGAAGTTATTGCTTGATCATATTTAAACATATAAACTTCGGAGAAAATAAAAATTAAAGAGTAGCTTTGGTTAGATTACAATTCATTATGCTTGAGTGTATAATAATTCATCACAAAGCATATCCTACACAATACCAAAGTGGAATATCCATAAAAAAATAGTTGGCATTTCATTTCAATGTTGCATGTTTTAAAATGAATAACTTATGTTTTCATCTCTTAAATTATGTTGTCTTGATTAAAGGCATCTACGAAGAAAAATTACACATGTAACAAATGAAAATGATTGAAAGAAATGTGTTTCATAACCTATTCAAAAAAAAAAAACAAAAAACAAATGTGTTGCATAAGATATCTTTGTTTAATGTTCGATAACTACAAACAAAGTATGGATGAATAGAATCTCAACAGACCCATTTTAATTTGATTATAATAGATCAACTTCATGTATCTCAATTACAAACTTTGTATAGAGGTATGTATTTATATAGTGCTCAAATTAATATTAGTTACATGAGCTAGGTATTGTATTACGTTGGAGAGATATATTATGCCTAGATCGATTTAGAAGCAAGCAAAAAAGACTAAATCATGTCAGAACTTGGATTGCTAAAAGTGAACATTAATTTAGTGAATACATAAGTGTTTATGCTTTCTATCTTTTTTTTTTTTGTTTCATATTCATAACCATATACTCAAATTGTGAACAATAAAACTTCAAAGCAAAAAAAAAATTAATATTACAACTTGAATTAATCCACGTGCAACATACGTGTACATTAACTAGTTTGTGAACATTCAAAAAGAAAGTATTCACTTAAACAATTCCATGATAACTTATAAAAAATCATAATTTGTTCCATAAACTCTAAGCATTTAAGATTATATCCATCCATGGATTTTTAAGACTATCACAAAGAGAAAAAAAAAGAAGAGGTTGGTCTTCATTGGATCACAATAATTACATTTTTGCACTTTTAAGTATGTCGATCTCTAACCCAATTATTGGTCAGAAACTTCATGACTGGGTAATAGGTAGAGACGATGACCTTGAGTGCATTGAGGGAAGGTCATTTCAATAAAATATTGTAGGTTGAGGGAGCTTCAATAACCAAAAACTTGATCGTAGCCATCACTTGTTGAGATGGGTCACCGATGGTCAACACTAACTGTCGTGAACCAAGGGAAAAACTTTTTCACCAGAGAAATCGACGATTGGGGAATTGATTGGATTTAGTTTTCCTTGGCCGACCTCAAGCTAGTCATAAGATCATGCGAGGATAACATCCGTCAAACTCCTATTGTAGACTAGGATCTAGTGGATACTCTTGTTGACAATGATCGTCCTGACAACCAAGGGATCATTATGTGGATGCTGATATCCTTCCAAGTCATCATCAGAAAAGGTAATCAGTATTAAGTTTAGGAGTTTTCTCAAAAACAGAGATTTCTTAATAGTCCTCTATTCGGATTTTCTGTACATGGGCTTTGCGAGCCAAGTTGGACTATCCTCCTCCAATGAAATCTCCTTAAATGATCCTAATTTCCCCCATTGGTTGCTAATGTTGTTGTCTAGTCGGGGGGGGGGGGGGGGGGGGCGTGGCTCTTGAGGGTTTTCAGCTTTGCGATATGCTTCATGGGTTGTAAACTGCCTAAGATGACTTTTCTAAATGAGGAATTCAATTTTCGCCTTCAATTGGATGCATTCATCAATATGGTGCCCATGTTCACAATAGAAGTTGCAGTACTTATTCATATTTCTTTTCTAGGGGCCCGACCTTATCTTTAATGGTCATTTAAGGAATTTTTTGTTCTACACTTCGTGTAACACTTGCGCCACTAAAGCATTTAGAGGTGTGTAGTGCTAGGCCAAACCTTGGTGGACAGTTCTATATTGGTGTTGCAAGCCAGTCTCGAACATCTCATTTCTTTTGAGGCAAAAGGACTCTCCCTCTTCTAAGGCTAGCTTATTTTCTCTTCTTGCCCCCAGGAGGTCAATTGCTACTGAAGAGCTGCAACGCACCTGAAGAACATTTGTCATGCTGGTCTAGGGGTGTTTGGACATTCAAAATAGAAATTCAAAAGGATACAATCCAGCGATGAAAGCTGCCAGAGTTACCTTTCTTGTCGAAGTTGTCAATATGCTAAGTTTATAGGTGGAATCGCTGAATATACTTCCTCAGTCTCATCAAGCTTTTGCTTGATGCTGAGGAGGAAAAGGTGGGTTTTACATGGCTTCTCACTCCGATGAAGTGCAAGACAAACTGCATGAAAAGTTCCTTGAATGAGCCAACCATCCCTGGTGATGGTTTATTGGACCAATTTAGGGCAGATCCCTTGAGGGTAATTACAAAGGCACGACATCCAACCAGATAACTATGTAGCTCCATCATATTCTTGAAAGTGTTTAGGTGATCGAATGAGCCCTTGCTTCCATCGAAGGCTTCCATGTTTGGCATCTTGAATTTGGATGTGATGTGGAAAATTTGGATTTTTAAGGTGAATGGAGATTCGATTTGCTGTATTAGGGCTTCCATTGAGACCAGGGTTATGGTTTTGATGAAATTCTTCAACTAGCCCAGCTCGTCCTATACTTTCTTGATTTTACTTTCCAAGTTCCAGTCTACAAGAGTGGGTCGTAAAGGTTGACGAACATTAGCTTTACCCCCTTGGCCAGTTCTGCTTTCACCTTCTTCCTTTTTGATGTTCAAATTAGGTTGGTTTGTGAGTGTTATTGCTAGATTGACTCTTATCATGTTCTTTAGATTCCTCACGGGAAGACTGTCACTGGACTATACGTCAAGAGCTACAAAAAATCTGTCATTTTTCACGTAACAACTCCATCATGGCATGTTGTAAAGTTCCTTGATCTCCTGGTGGTGGCTAATTTGCTGGTGGGGGATTGCGATTGAGGAACCCTAGGTTGATTTTCCTGATTATGACTCATGTTTCTAGTTTGCACCATGAATCAATAATGGAGTTTTTGCTTTAGAACAACAAAATCATTCCCACATACAACACCAAATTGATGGTGTAAAAAATCGATGAACACTGTAATAAGTGAGCTGCTAAATTAAATGTGATGTGTGGGAACAATGAGAATGCTAAGAGTAAATTAGTTCACCCAGATGAAAAGCAGGAGTAATCCATTGTTGAAAGGAGTCTCTTGCTCATTTTAGATATTTATTGCTTCAAGGAAGAAGAAGATACCCAATAGGATTTTTCTTAGGGGTAGTGTAACTGATCTGTTACATTGTTTCATTGCTTTTACAACTAATCGAGGAATATTTGGAGAACATTTGATTGTCAAAAGATTTTTTTGGCTTAAGGTATGATGTAAGCTTCTAGAAGTAGTAATCCCTTGTACAAGGTAGAGTTTTTCAGGAGAGGTTTCTCCTTTCTCGCGTTAGGCGGTTTTGCTCCTTTCCCCATTTTGGTAATTTTCATATTGAGGTCAGTCTTAATTGGTATTGTGATTTTGGAAGTGAATTATTATCCTGGGCTATCTTTAAGTTTGACATGTTTATTTTCTCTAGTATCATTAATTTTCATAATAATCTATATTCATCTATCTATACTACTAATAAAAATACCTTACACATGCAAACATTTTGATTCACAATTTTACCCTCATAAAGAATTAGAAAGACCATTCATCCTTCCACAGTTAATATCTAAATTACCATAATATTCTTATGTATTTAAATCTCTAAATTACATCTAATATCACTTTTAATTATATAATCTCGATGTATAAATGTCAATTTTTATAAAATTTTTTGATTGATTATATTATTCTTAAAAAATTTATGCGTCATTATAAGTTTTAACAAAATATTCAAAAAAACCTTCAAAAATTTCATCAATATAATATTACTCACCTTATTTATAAAGATAATATTATGATTACATATGCATATTTTATTTTTTTATCAAAATGTTTAACCTTTTCATTTTTAAGAAAAAAATAATGTATATGTAGTTTTAAATGATTTTTTTAGTCACAATAAACTTTTCAGATTGTGTTAAGATTTTATGTGAAAATTTGAATTTTTTTTAAATTTTAATATGCTTTATAATATATATTATAGCATTTTATATTAAATTTTATCCCAATTGACATAGATAATCCTAATAGAGTAAGACTTAAATATGATTGATATATTGATAATTATTTTTATTTTATTCAACAATTTATAAGTAAAATCTTAATCAAATTAATTTTTTAATTGTTTATTCTCTATTTATAAATACTAATTTTTATGAAACTTTTTAATTGATTATATTACTATTAAAAAATATATGCATTATTATAAGTTATAACAAAATATTCAAAAATTTTTCAAAAACTCCATCAATATAATATTACTTATTTTATTTATAAAGATAATATTATGACTACGCGTGTATATTTTATTTTTCATCAAAATGTTTAACCATTTTATTTTTAAGATAAAAAATAATGTATATATAGCTTTACATGATTTTTTTAGTCATCATAAATTTTTTAAACTGTGTTAAGATTTTATGTGAAAACTTGATTTTTTTTTTAAATTTTAATATGCTTTATAATATATATTATAGCGTTGTATATAAAATTTGATCTCAATTGACCTCACTAATCCTAAATATAGTTAGGTTCTAATATGATTAGTATATTGATAATTATTTTTATTTTTTTCAATAATTTATAAGTGTAATCTTAATCAAATTAATTTTCAAACATCACTAAAAAATCACTTTCAATTACAAAATTATAGAAAAAAAAACGAATTTAATTATTTCTTTTCTTTTCTTTTTTTCATTTTTCTTAAAGTTAGAACAATAAATCTTAAAAACATACAAGGTTTTCAAAAATTCTATAGTAGAGCATGAGAGATGAAAAAATAAGTTTGATAAATTTGAAATGATATTTAATTCAAGTACATATATACTAAATATTTATTTATTAATTTTTTTTAAAAAAATTATTCACATGCAATGCACGTGATGCATTGTTAGTCTATATAAATAGACCAGACAACCAATAACCCATCAAATACCAATTTTCTAACAGCGCACAGGCAGGCCTCAGCAACGACCCGACTCAGGATTTTTAAGCCCATAGCCTGTTCGTGGGCTAGGCCTAGGGGTTTTGACTAGTCTATGGGCCGGCTGGGCCTAGCCGTTAAGAATTTTTAAGGCCTATGGCCCACCAGTGGGCTGGCCTATTTAGCCAAAACAGGCTAAATGCGGGCCGGGCTTTATGGCCCGCCCATTCGACCTGATACTGCCTTTTTATGTAAAAAAATACATAAAGGTATCAAAAAAAATATTTTTTATATAAAAATTAAAAAAAAGACATTAATTACATGAAATTTGCATAAAAAAATAAATTAATAAATAAATTATTCATATTGATTGAATTTAACAAATATTCATATAGAGTTATAATGTTACTTTACAAATTAATTGATGGGTGAGACTATTTTACATCACTATAAATTTAATATATCCCAAGTAGATTGACACTTACACAATTGTCAATTATTTACGAGTCTCAACCATATAAAAATTACAGATCAAATATTATATAAATAATACAATTATAAAATATAATTTAAATTATCTTCCAACGGGCATATTTTATTGGACTAACGAGCCGGGTCGTAGGGCACCAAACCGTAAAAAACAATGTCCAGGCCTTACCCTCCGGACTAACAAGCTACCAAAACCTTACCACGGCACCTTAGCCCGTTAGACTTCTAGGCCGTGGGCGGCCCATTAGACTTTGGACTTTTTGGCGAGGCCAACACAGAAATTAGTATTTTTACACGCTCAAAAAATTGAAATTGTAGTGAAAGTGAAACCTTGTCCTCGTACTTTACCAGGTCACGTGCTATAAAGATCTTTTTTTTTTTTGTTAATTCTCGTAATTCTTTTGCTCTGATCACGTGCTATCCAGATTCATTAAGGGGCTATGAAATCCATTGCCACAACTCCCTGTCCTGCTGTACACCATGAAAAACACTCGCAAAAACCAGATGAGGCTCTCATTCAAGACCATACGCTTGGCCACAATTCACCCATTCTTGCCCCACCCCTAGAATTCCAATTTCTGGTTTCAAACTTTCAATTGCATTCTTCGCTACCCCATCAACCTCACGCCCTTAAAAATATCTCAAACGCTCTCTTATCCCCAAACCCTTTCAATTCACCAATACCCACATCACCGAATTCAATTCCACCCACCCCCAACTCATGGCAACCCCTTGCTTGCTTGATTCAAAACTCAGATGGAACCCTTTATTAAACCCCAACCCAGTTCAATACATTCCCTTTAGACCTATTATTCACACCACGCATTTTCATAGAACCACAATAAAACCTAACAAAACATCTAAACTCAGCATTAAATGCTTATTCATGAATAAAAGAAAATGTGGAATGGAATTGGTTAACAACGAGAACGCTCAGAACCCATTTGATGTTATTACCAAGACAATCTTGGAAGGCCTTAAAGCTCTGCAAAAACCAGCGATAGCCGCAGTAATGGTGAGTTTGTTGCTCGTGTATGATCCCAATTCAGCATTGGCTGCTTCAGGTGGGAGAATGGGAGGAAAGTCATTTTCATCGTCGTCGTCTTCATCGAGGAGCTATTCGGCCAGGACGGCCGGCCCCAGTTTTTCGAACACGGTGCCGTATTATGCGCCCTCGCCTTTCGGGTTTAGTGGTGGTGGTTTTTATGTAGGTCCAGCAGTTGGTGTTGGGTCGAGTTTCTTCTTCATTATGATGGGTTTTGTGGCATTTATTTTGGTTTCGGGTTTCTTATCTGATCGGTCTGAGGGTGGTGTGCTCACTGCTACTGAGAAAACAAGTGTTCTCAAGCTGCAGGTACTCAATTTGAATTGAACTTGCTGATCGATTAAATTCCAAAAAAAGATAAATGTTTGTTGGTTAATATTTAATTTGAACAATATATGAAGGTCGGGATCCATTTTTGGGAATGTTTGTTGAACGTGCTAGGAAGGGTTACACATTTGATACTATGCACAAATGGCTGCCCAGAGGACTCAAACTCTGGTTGTTAATCAGATATTTCTACAGGAGCAGCTGACAATGGCCCCTTAATTTGACTAACATGTACAGTTATTTATTCAATTTGCAGTTGTAGTAGCTTGATGGTTTGCAAAATTAACTAATATGAGTAGTTCGTAGGATAGATATTAAGTTTGTTGAGTCTTGCATTTGTTTAATCCCATGTTATAGATGTTTTGAGTTTAGAAGAACTGCCTGAACAATTAAGGATGTTAGTAGGCATGGATATGAGAGGGATAGATTCCAAGGTGGCTAAAGTGGATTCTTGCTTTTTAAAAACAATAAGGCTATATATACTTAATTTGGGGAGCTTATGCACTGTGGTCATGGGATTGAGAGAAAACTTCATTCAATGCTAAGGCCCTGCTGCCAATCCAATCCAATGGTCACCAGGCAAGTTCGTGATATCAGGTCCCAAAAGCAATTAAAGTTTCATTTTGCAAAATTAAGTCAATGGAACATGATTAATGTCAAATTCCAGCCCAGGATAACCCTAACCTGTTAACCCTTTAATTATCCTTTAATTGTTATTTAAATCAGAGTACTTAACTTGTGCAAAAATAATCAAAGCCATTCACTCAAATAAGAATTCTGACATTTACATAGCACAACATTACCATACTCTTGAAATATTTAACAAGCTATGTACAATATGACACATGATGTCGTGTACAATCTAACGTCAACACCCTTACACCAAGCTAGACTGCTCAGTGAACCACCTTCTAAGTCTGGGCACCTGATTTGAGGGGTGAGCAAACCACACGTTTAGTGGGTATGTTGGAGACATATAGAAGGAAGCATGTAAACACAGAACAATTATAGACTTGAACACTAATATCGGACTGTCCACTATCGCCCGAAACTAAACCAAAGCTGTCAAATACAACCATCATGAAACTATCATCACAAACACAGGAAGTAAATGTAAGCAAAGCTGTCAAATGCAACAATCATGAAACTAAACCTAGTTTATTGTAAAGCAATAATGTCTCAAAATGGTTTATAGACAAAAATAAGCGATAAGGGAAGGCTAAAGTTTCGGGTTTTGAGGTTTTTTAATTCAGCTCTGGGTAAGGAATAAATTTTCTGAAGGTTTAAGCAAATTTCCAGCCACTTAGAACAACAGGTGCTGTTGGTAAATGGAAGGGATAGGCTTTGGAAATGAGGGCTAGTAAGAAGAAGGGAGCAAATAAGGAAGAAATCTTACCTGAGAGCCATAGGAGCTACTACCGAGAAATCTACAACCAGTTATGTAGAGAAGCTTTAACCACTAGCTAAACAAGCTTTTGAAGAGAATGTAGTAGTTAAAGAAGATACACTGGATAGGGAAGAAGAGAAAGGTAGAGAAAAAGGAAAAGAGAAAGAAGAGAAGGAAACAACATCAAAAACTTTCCCAAAATTTGAACCTGCTACTGGGAACCCTAGATCCCAACCCTTCATTTCCCTCATGTTTAGATGTCTCCATCTTATATAATCTAACTTTCACCTCATTTAAATAGTTGTGTGCTAGACATGTGATTGTTTAAATGACTTGAAACAAAATGTGGACATGCCATGCCCCACATCCTAAGAAAAAAACTTTAACATAACATTACAAAAAAAAATAAAAACTTGAAATGTAAATTTAAGTCCAAAAACTAAGCTACATCAGTAGGCTTACATTAGGTTTTTGTCTTGAGTCCCTATATTTTTGCATTGATTATGGATGAATTGACTAGACATATTCAAAATGAGTTTCCATGGTGTATGTTATTTGTAGATGATATTGTATTAGTTGATAAAAGTAAATAAAAAATTAATAGTAAACTAGAAATTTGTTGAGAAACTCTAGAATCTAAGGATTTAGGATAAGTAGAACTAAAATTGAATATATAGAGTGTAACTTTAGTAAAAAGAGGAATTTAAATCAGGAAGTAGTAAAAATTGAAGATTAAGAGATATCGAAGAGTGAACATTTTAAATATTTAGTGTCTATTATTTATAGAGGGTGAGATTGATGATGATGTTACTCATATAATCAATGTAGGATGGACTAAATGGAGGAATGCATCTAGAGTATTATGTGATAAATGCCTACCAATTAATTTAAAAGGAAAGTTTTATAGAATGGTCATAAGACCCTCTATGTTTTATGGTATAGAGTGTTGGGCAACTAAGAGCATCTCTAACAAAATGACTAAAACTCCAAAAATAGCTACAATTTAGCTATCTAAAGACTAAAACCATGTTCCAACAGAAGATGTTCAACATAGGTAAAATACAATTTTGCTATAGTGATGTTCTCTAAATATAAAGTATTATTGTAGCATTATGTATAAATAGTTTATAGTATATTTTCTCTCTTATTTTTTTCCACCTCTCTTGTACACTTATTGTCTTTCCCTCTATTATTTCTCTCTCTCTCCAATAGTTCCAACAAAGGTACAAAATATAAAAAATAATATTTAAAAATAGTTAAAATATAGAAATTCTGTTGGAGTGTGTACTAAAAAGGTGAGTAGCTAAAATAAAAAAAGTGTACTTTTGGATAGTTAAAATACAAAATTTTGTTGGAGATGCTCTAATAAACAACATGTTCATAAATTGAGTATGACAGAAATTAAAATGTTAAGATGGATGTATCGTAAAAATAGGAAAGAAAAAATTAAGAATGATATTCCATAAAAAGTAGAGGTGATATCTATAAGAGATAAATTAAGGGAGAATCGACTTAAGTGGTTTGAACATATTTATAGATGGTCTAGTGATATGATAAATATTGAAGGTAAGCATAGGGGTAGAAGTAGACTAAAATTAATTTAAATGAAATAGTAAAGAAAGAAATAAATGAAATAATAAAGAAAGAAATGATAATTTATGCTTTAATAGAAAGCATGACCATTAATAGAGTACAATGGCAAAGGAGGATTCATGTAACCAACCCCAAAAATGTTGGCACATGGTTGAGTTGAGTTTGGTATTTTTAGCACAATTTAGTGTTGATTTAGTGTTTTCAGTCTGGTTTAGTAGTTTTCGACCCAGTTTGGTGCTAGTTTAGTAGTTTTTATCCTGGTTGGTTCAGTGTCGATTCATTCAGTGTTTTTAATCTAATTAGTATTGGTTTAATTGTTATCAAGTCAATTTGGTGTCAATTTAGTGTTTTCAGCCTTGTTTGTTGTCGGTTATGTGATTTTTGGGTCAGTTTAGTGCTAGTTTAGTGGTTTTCATTTGGCTTAATGTCGATTCTGTTTTTTCAATAGGATTTAGTGTTGATTCAATAGTTTTCAGACCAGTTTGGTATTGGTTTAGTGGTTTTTATCCCATTTTAATGTTGATTATGTGTTTTCAGCTCAGTTTAGTGTTGGTTGAGTGATTTCGGGCCAATTTGGTGATCGTTTAGTGGGTTTTAGACAAATGAGTTCAGTCATTTTTAGCTTGGTTTAGTGCTAATTTTGGAGTTTTCAGCCTGATTTTGTACTATTTTGTGGTGTTTAGAACCGGTTCTGCCCATGTTCGGTTGATTCAACTTTGATTCTCATCGGTTTGCCTTATTTTTTATTGTTGCAGCTGTATTTGTTTGTGTTTGTGGTTCATTGTAATGTTGTTGGTTATGTTTGTTTGCGCGGGCAGTGTTGCTGTTTAGCTTATGTCTTAGACTTCACATACAACAACCACCTAGGTTTGTATTTTATGGGGAGCACCATAGTACTGTGTGTTAGTTAAATGAATCTCTATATAGTCTGAATCAGTCACCTAGACCTTGGTTGTATGCTTTTTACTATTTCTGTATATTGCGATACCATTTGTAAAGTGTGGTGATCAACTTGGTGATATTCTTGCTAAACCATTGTAACGGTCCATTTTTAGTAGTATTTGTTTCAAGTTGTGCATTTCTTATGCTACAGCTTGAAGGGGAGTATTGGTGTTCCTTTTTTGCTGTTCTACTTTCCTATTACGTTACTTTCTTATCGTTCTATTTTTCTATTTGGTCGATTTCTTATTATGTTATGCTTTCCTGATATTTTTACTTTTTTCTATATCAATCTAATATAAATAAGTGACATGGTCTTCTCCTTCTTTTCCTAAACCTCAATATTCAATTATTTAAGTTTCAACTTATTTTATGCTCATATCTTTACAACCTTTTAGTCGTATATAAACCATATAAAAGTCTGCAAAAACACTTGGACCCAAGCTTAATTTGGGCGACATACCATCTCACTGTATCATAGTTTCTCGTCTTTCATACCAGGGGCGGTTCTGGGAAAAAGTTTCAAAGTGGACACATTAGCACGTTAATTTTTTTTTAACTGATTGTAGAAGTTCATAAATACATATTTATTGAAATTATATTTAATACTAAAAAGTTTAGGAAACATAGAAGATTAAAAATTGATATGCATAACATGAAAAAAAAAAAAAATTAAAACTTCTTATCAAGAATGAGACTAATTATAGTCACTTGCAATTAACCCTGATATGTTTTTATTATTTGAAAGAGCTACAAATCAATCTTATCAACAATATTATTTTATATATAAAATAGTGATAATAATCTTCAATTTATGATCCTATAGTTTACTACATAACTACACACATTTTTATACAATAACGAAATAATTCTATAATTTTAAAAAATTATCAAATAACCTCAATATGTTTAAAACATATTCGGACAAAACGTGTCTAAAAGTTAACAATAATATTAGTTGCACCTAAATTGAGATTTAATTGGTGGAGACTCAATGGTTTATGATTATTGTATAAATAGTGGAGTTTATTAAATATTAAGGCTCACTATTAGACTTAATATCAAAATGCATTAGGTCTTTATATTAGGTTTTAATAACATTGTTCAAAAAGTTAACAATCATTTAGGTAGGAGTTTATTTAAATTGATATCACCACAACACAATAATAGGGTGGAAACAATTAAATATATCAAAATTTTATTTCAAAAAATACATGTCTAATAAGAAGGAAAAAAAATTGAGGGGGGCCATGGGAGAATAGTGATTGGTTTTAATTAGGTTTTATGTTATGAAAGTTGAAAGCTTCAAATTCGGGGTAATTCTGAAAGTCACGGATTAAAAAGGTTATGAAGTTCTATACATTTGAGGACACAAGTCTTTTTTCAGATAACGACAGTGAGATGTAGTTGTTGACTTCTTGTGATCTCATTTCCATTTCAGAAAAGGAAAACAATCTCTTTTTCATTTCAGAAAGGAAAACTAAATGTTTCGATTATTTGGTGGGACAGTGCACTGTTGTGGAATTTTTATCGGATGTATTTTAGCATTTCCTTTTGAAAATATCTCTCATAGCTATGTTGTTCTAGGTTGGCTTGTTGGGGATGGGGCGATCACTTCAAAGGGATCTTAATCGGATTGCTGAAACTGCTGATACATCCACCTCAGAGGGTTTAAGCTATGTATTGACAGGTAGGGATTTGGTTATAAGCTTGTTGGGTTCACGTCTTGACATTATCTTAAAATTTTTAATGTGTAGATATTTTCACAAACTTATTTGTATGTTGAAATCTAAATTTTCACCCAATTGCATTTTCAGATATTTGTTTTATGCATTTACCACATGCACAAATCTCTATGTTCTCAAGCACGTGCTTGTGAATGCTCAGAGATATGATTGCTGCATGTTGTAAGCCCCTTCATCCGGCCAAGGCCAGTGACTGTTTCCTATGCTTGAACCTTGTTCTGCCACCAAATCCTGCTTTGCACGTCTAACTGCATGGCAATAAGCAAAAGTTATCCAATAATCCAAAAGCCTTTTTCACCAAGTATGAGATCTCTTTAAAACAACAAATTAGCTATGCAGATGTTATAACTTATATATTTTTACTACAGGAAAAAATGTGTAATGATATTAATTGGTTCTAGTTTTTGGATTTCTATTTTAGTTAAATGCTTGTTTTGAATGGCTCAATCCTGTTTTAGGCTTGCCGCATGAGGATTGCACTTCACGCTTTGAGTTCCCTTGAGATTAAAGCACATAGTGAAACACTTAGAATTGGATTGTACTGTTTGGGTTCTGTGATTTTGACATTTGATTGAATATGTCAGAATCTTTCGGCGTGAGTGGTCGGGGACATATTTTTGCTTCTAGAATCCCTGCAGCCATAGTGTCTTGCATTATTATGAGTGAAGTTGCTTTTTCCTGAAGGAAAGAAAAGTGGAATTGATTCTTTATGTTGAGAAGATTGTGTATGCAGGTGGAAAATTGATCGAGTAAGCTCCATTTGTTGTGCAGCTTCTCAATTCTTGGAACTGTGAACAAGCCCTTCTTTGTACAAATAGCTTTTCTGTGGACATTATAAAATGAGTTCAAGAAAAAGTCACAAATTCCTTTATGAAGACTTGGAGATGGAAGAAGCCAACTAGTTTGATGGGCCATAGTAGTATCATACAAGAAATGATAAATCTAGCATTCTAATTCGATGAAGCAAAAAAGTTTGTTTCCTTAAAATAACTTTGACACTACGTTCTAGAAATCTGGCTCTTTGGTTTCAGCATTCTTTTTTTTTTTTTACTTACCAAGAATTTTAATTTCTCCTACTTCTCATTGAACTCTGCACATGGGAAGATTGCAGGTGGCATTTAAGAGAGACTATGTGAGGTAAGATGCAACTCCGGAGCTTATATTACCCTTCTAGATATTCACTATGAGAGAAGTAGAGTGTGTGACCTTCATTTTTTTTCGGTTCTAGGGATTTAGGTTGATACCATAGGTTCATACCAGTGAAAAATCCAAATATAGCCCTCATAATAGCTCAAAAAATTCTCCCACATAACAATGCTTGGAACATTGGGTCACTTAAGTGATCCACTGGACTGGATCATACCAAGCTCCTCTTGATTGTATTTCTGCCAAAATTATGGAATGGTGATGCTGACACTGCTGCTTTTCTTGTATTGATGCTATTTCATTGATCCAATTACTCTTTTCCATTTTCATTTTAACTACCCTATGCAGTTGATAATCACTTGTTTTCTCTTTGCTAATATTATAATCTTAGCGATGCCGAAATTTACATTTACCTTCTGCATGCAGAGACAACACTAGCTCTGCTTCGGCATCCTGATTATTGCATCTCTGCTTATTCATCTGTAAGTCAATACAATCTCTTTAGTGTGTTACAATTCATTAATTGGAAAAATTTGAGACAAGTATAGCTGGCAAATATAGCTATTTACTTCCATTATTTCTACTTTGGAATTGGGATGGTTGTATTCAGTTGCTGGAACAATACATTCTGTGATGATGCTCTCAACTGAGATGTTGGTAATACTAGGGAGTCCTTGCTTCAGTAATTATTGTCATATATGTCTGCAGTGTATAGTATGTATAGTGACAACACATCTAGGGTAGTGTTTAATTGAAAAAATAGATGCCCACTCCTGGAATTAGAGGCTTCACCATTCATGTAATGTGGATTTTTTCTTATACTCAAGGCTATGTTCCAAGTTGGTAGGTTGAGTGTTAAATCATTGCACTGAATAGTGACCATGTTTATCTCGGTTCGTTCATTTCCATGAAATAAGTTGATTTCCTGGAAACATACACAGCCTTTGTAACATCGAGTATCAGCAACCTGTCAATCTGAACAACCATAAGCATGTAACTTTTTTAATACTAGACACGAAAAAATAAAACACAATTTCCTACCCAACATCTGGATACCCACGGTGTAGGGCTTGAAAGCATAATAAACCCATAATCTACCACCACTCTCAAAAGGGCCTAACCTTTGAGATAGTGGAAGGGAGTTTATTAACCTTTCTAGACAAAATTGTGTGTGCAATAGATTTGGGATGGAACTTTATTTTTTGGAATACTAGACATGTAGAAGTTAACACACAATTACTTACCCAAGATCTGGATACGCACAATGGAAGACCTGAAAGCATAATATTCTCCATTGTGATTCCCCTTTGAGATGTCATATTGTTTGGTGCACAGCAGCGAGATGATTATTATTTGGGGCAGCAAAAAATTGGATGACTATCTGGATTGCGTGAGAAATGTCTGGGTTAGTCTTACAGCGATGGGTGGGACCACAAGGTGCTAACAGTGAGTAGTCAAATTGCCACAGAGGCTGATGCTTGTCATCTTTGGACTTTGGAGTATTTGACATTCATTCGTATGAAATCCAAGTCATATTTCAATTAGTTTGCTTGGTAAACCTTGGGGAAGTATGGACCTCTAGTTCAAGAAATTGCATAATCGAACCTCGATCTTTATCTAGAAAGATTGATCAAAACCAGCAATTCATTCGAATGATGAGCATGTCATCTGAAGTCTTAGATTTGAACCTTATATCTCCGTCTTTTTGAGCATTCCACCCCCTCCTGTTCCTCTCTCTCTCCTTCATAGACAACCACGCTTTGTGAGCTATGAATCCCGGATATTTCGTCAAGGTTAACGCACCTGTATTGAATACGATATTTGTCGGATGCTTGAGGATATATATTGGATACGTATCATACGTATTAGATAATTAATAAAATATGTGGATACTTCGTGAATACTTCTCAGCATGGAGCAAGATATACAATTTTTAATTTTAATCTATACCATCCCCTTTTGAGTTCACATGCAATAGAAAACATCAATTAAATTCCATATGATTTTGAAGACACGGGTATTTTTTAAGTATTATCTATTATTTCATGTTAAAAGAGTATAAAAAAATGAGTTAGTTACATTATAATCATAAAAGCTGATACTTGTAAACAAACCAACTAGTTAAATGTGGTTCTAATTCCTATAGTTGGTCATGCTCGTTTTATTGATATATCATAATGCGGTGATATTTTATCTTTTTCAAGGTAAAAATTCTTAATTTTGCTTACTACTATTAAAGAATTATTGAAAATTATAATTTTAAGTTGTTAAATAATAGTAAATATAACATATATTTTATTATATTCGTATTCTGGCCATACCCATATCTTGTTTTTTTAAGTATTGTCATATTGTCGTATTCGTATTGTATCGTAACCATATCAGGTATCTATATCCGTGCTTCCTAGTTTGTGAGAGTGCTTTCTTCTTGTCCTTTTCTTGGGTAGGCGTGGGTCTAAACACCAACAAAGAAAAGAGGTAGCTTTGTGGAAGAAAAAAATTCTTTGGGAGGTAGAATTTCAATTACCCTCATCAAGCCAGTGTTGGGCTACATTTGCTTGAATTTTGTGTCCTTTCTAGTTTCTAATATGCTAGTTAGGTGTCAAACAGATATGGGGCATGCTAGTTAGATTTTTCTTACTGGTCAGTAGTAAAAAGATCTCTTGTTAGGGGAGGTGTTCCGTTGTAGAGTCGATGTCCCTTGGTGGCCTTGATTTTGGGGATGTTTGTTCTTGAAATAAAGCCACAAAATCTTTTATTTGGGAAAAGGGTCTATGCAGTAAGTATGGGCTCATTACATATGGATTGAATTCTAATCATGCAATGCCTACCTTTTGTTGGAGTCTATAAACAATTCTCTTTTTTTACTTTGTGTATTTTTTTTTTGTTAGAACTATGGGATTGTATTGGTGAGTTAAAATTTCCTTTCTGTGCTCCCAATTTGATATTGTCTTAGAGTATGCGCTTTCATTTTTCTTTCCATCTCTATGATTTTGGTTTGGTGAACAACTCTGTGTTTTAGGAATAGCATTGTATGACACGACACTTCAATACTACTTGAATTTGATGGAAAGTCGGTGGGTTTGGGTTGAGGCTAATCATGTTTTGTGTCGTAAACTGGTTGACCCAATTTACCCATTGATTACAGGTGTTGCCTTTGGTATTTATTGTCAATCTACTTGACACACAATTACAACATGGAGAACCTGTAAAACCCATGTTTTTTTCTATTATATTTTATTCCTTCATCATTTTTCAGGTGTAAATACAACTCATGCAACCCATCCGGCACAACATGACCTGTTTATTAAGCAGATCACCTAGAGTGTATTATGTCACCAATCTGAGGTTTAGATATTTTGATCAATTACATTGAACATGCTTTCTTTCTAAAGAGAATTGGCCATATAGTATATAGAAGAAGCATTGGATAAAGCCTTGATACAAATCAAAAAAGCTGATATTAATCGTGCCATGTTTTAGATTTGTCCATTTAGTGTTCCTATGCTTTCACACGACACATGTTTGCCACTCCTAGGTTTGTTGGAGGCATTCTCCGAACACATTTAAAACATATTTGAGAACATCTAATGTTTTAACAAAATTAACTCTGAAGCATAGACATGGGGTGTGGGCGTGACACAACACGGTGATGAAGACACCAGAAATGAATACGATCAACTTATTACGCGCGAATACACTACTTAGGTCAAAGTATTCATATTGGATACATATTAAATATTGTTCACATCGGATGCTAGAAGATACATATCTAATACTTAGTCAGCTAATTTCAATTTCTGGATACGTCTTAGATATGGACCAACTAAGATGAATACACCAATCTTCTCTATGTTTTTCATTGAAAAACCAATATGGCTTTGAAGACGTTTATTTTTTAAGTATTATCTACTAACATATGTCAAAAATACAAAGAATAGGCTGATTACACCTTATCTCTTGGTAACAACTACTTAAAAACCTGAATCATTTAATTATTCACATTTAATTTGTGGGTATAGCATGATGGGACGATATATGCTTTTTTGAAATCAAAAATTGCTTGTATTTATAAACTTATCATATTCTCCCATATTTGACTGCTTTCTAGTGGCTACATGGTCCAATTAATGGTGTTCTATATATTGTAATTATAGTGTTACATGACACAATAAAATCAGTACTTTATGATGAGTAAATCGGGTGTTTATTACTTTAGTGTGAAGTTTTATATTACTTGATAATGGTAGTCCAGAGTTCTTGTTTCTTTATAGACAACGTCTAGCAAGTATTGTTTCTTCATATTCTCAAATGCTCTTTGTAGTTTTTTTATGCATCTTTTACGTTTATTAGTAAATTTTAAATAAAACTTCAACATGATTAGTCTTAACAATTATAAATGTTATCTTATAATATATTTGATTGTCAAATTTTGAAGCTTTGTTAAATACATGTTGGCACATGTTTATCTTGTCGTAGAAACGACTTAACAAGTGTCAGATACGTCCTAAATTAAGATGTTATCCAAGGATCAAAAGATTCATGATGGTTGCATTCGAAGTTTTAAATTTTGATTCAATCATTGATTCATTTCGGTCTCCTTGAAAATGGATAGGTTTCGTCCATTTCGACTGATTTGAAACGAAATGTTGATCTTGATGTTATCTTTTAACTATGAACATGTCTATAAGTGTATATGACACATCCAAGAATGTTCAAAAGGTGTTAGATACTAACACGGTTACATTACCCTCTTAAGAGTATCCATGCTTCTAAGATGACAAAGCTTAGGAATAAGTCTAGCTGGATGGTTAAGTAGTGTGGAAGGAGTGTTGGTAAAGGAATAAAGGGTTGCAGGGATTCGTAGCGCACAGGAGTGTGTTTGTTTTAAATATAAAGATGTTGAGCCAGCTCTATTATGTTTGGTAGGTAGAGGTTAGACAAGAAATGGGAAATTTAAAAAAAAAAAAAAGGGGAAAGAGGACAAGGAAGATACTTTGGGCCAGCCAATCATGGACACTAAAATCAAATTACATGTGAGGCTCAAGACGAAAGGCGCTTGGCCAAATTTAGTGTTTGAACCGGCATTACTTAGTACCTAAGCATGATACAACTCTCTAATTTCTTGACCATGCATGCACATTTAGACGGGAGAAAATAGCTTAAAACCAGATTGGGCCTCCCCTATTTGATGGTACATGCGTTATGTGGAGATAGAGCTCTTGGACACAAAGAAGTAATCAGCAAAGCACTCACCCTATGACTGGCCAGAAAATGATGGCCGGGTATTTATTCTTGCATATTGGTTTCACACGTTGGGTAGCCAAGTGTGGAGCGGATTACTATTGAAAGCATCAAGTAGTAAGCCCACCTCAAGATGAGTGCTCTCCTATTCCGACTTCCCTTGAGCCTCCAGTAGCACAGCTGAGACGAAACAGAGGCAAAACCTAGCCTCCTAGCGAAATTTGCAAGTTGCTATACATGATGTTGACACTGTTTCATTGTATTAGATGTAGATAAACACTTCTATCAAAACCCAGGACTAGAAACAAGGCTAAATGGCTATATAAAAAATAGGGTTAATCTCATTTAACACCCCGAAAGATTGTTCGAATCTTAATTTACACCCTCAAAGATAAAAATTTGTATCAATATGCACCCCCAAAGATCAAAAATCTCAATTTGCACCCTCAAAGATAGAAATTTATATCAATGTGCACCCCAAAGATAAAAAATCTCAATTTGCACCCTCAAAGATAAAAATTTGTATCAATGTGCACCTAAAACTAAATTGATAAATTATACCTAGATCCCCTCATACTTGTCATTTAATCATTTAGACCTCTTCACATTTAGAATATTACTCTTACATCTTATGACATTTGTGCACGTATAACACGTAACCCATTTTCATTGATATCTATTAATATAACCGTTAAAAAATATAATTTTATCTTAATAAAAAATTATAATTTCATATTACCCTTTATTTCATGGGTTCAATATATTCTAAAGTTCAAAATTTAGTTTACTATTTGAATGTCTAATAAAATGTAAATATTTATATAATGTTTTTCATATTACCTTTTATATAAATATCTACATTTTATTAGACATTCAAATGGTAAGCTTGATTTTCAACTTTAGAGTATATCGAATCCACAAAATAAAAGGTAATATGAAATTATAATTTTTTATTAGGATAAAATTATATTTTTTAATGATTATATTAATAGATATCAACGAAAAGTGGTTATGTGTTACATATTCACAAATGTCATGAGATGTAAGGGGAATATTCTAAATGTGAAGGAGTTCAAATGATTAAGTGACAAACATGAGGGGATCTAGATATAATTTATTAATTTAATTTTAGGTGCACATTGATATAAATTTCTATCTTTGAGGGTGTAAATTGAGATTTTTTATCTTTGGGGTACACATTGATATAAATTTCTATCTTTGAGGGTGCAAATTGAGATTTTTGATCTTTGGAGGTGCACATTGATACAAATTTCTATCTTTGAGGGTGTAAATTGAGATTTTTGATCTTTGAGGGTGCAAATTGAGATTTGAACAATCTTTTAGGGTGCAACATGAGATTAACCCTAAAAAATAAGATACAAGAGCAACCAATCGAGGATTGTAAGGGTGAAAGTAAAGCTCAAGTGCAGTTCGAAATAAAGTTACTCTTGGAATGGAGCTTCCTTCATTTCTCCTACTTTTCTTAAGCTTTGGTTTTAGGACTCGATTGTACGTATCAATCAATACGTAGCAAGTCGGCTTCAAAAATTAGTAAGGAATGAGTCTCTCTTAGGCTTCACGCAAAAAGAAAACTCTTATGTGCTCTTTCAAGTTAGTGAAATGCTTCATAGTATTGGAGCACAAACGCATAAGTATCTTCTTTGAAGCGGGGCTTCGGAAAGAAACTTTTCTTTCTTTCTCTTCTTTCTTTTTTTTATCCCTTCGACGAATTCAGCTATTACCAATGCCCCACTTGCGGAATAAGCGTAAGAAAGCTACCTAAAAAAAGCAAGGTACATGTTGGATTGAACTTTGCAAATTGTGTTTTGCCAGTGATTTTTTTTAGAAATATTCTCCATTGGAAATTCAAAAATAGAAAGAATCTAAATAAAGGCGCATATGCGGGAAGGGCCTGCCAAGGTAAGCCTTAAGCCTACCCTTGTTAAGCCTCATGCATGTATTGAACCTAGGCATAGCCCGCCAAGGAACTGTTTTACACTCGGTACGCATTTATCTCTGGGACCGCTTGATTAGTTGCATTAGTGGATTGAATATCTTTTCTTGTGCTTGTTTTGTATTAAGGTATACCTAAGATATGAGTCAAAATTGGTAACAGAAGGGGAGAGATTTCTTTTTTTTTCGTGAGGGCAAGCATCCTTCATTTGACTAATGGTAGGGCTTTAAAGAATAGGCGGTTTGTAAGTTTCTATGACCGTCAAATAAGTAGGAGAATACGCAGAGTGCTACATGGTATGAGAATGGTCAAAAGCAAGTGAGGCGAAAGAGGTGGCTCCACACCGGAGAATTGGGGATTATTAAGAGACCAGGAGAAGTTTGGTTTTAGGAAAAGCTGTTGGGAATAGAATTTTTTTGAATGGTACAACTTGGGGTTAGGAAAAGTAAAGGTCATCCCTTATTCCATTCCTTCAACCCAACAATCCAATATGACCAAAGTGTGATCTATTCATTCGCATCCTGTTCGAATCTATCTTTTGGCCTCGGTGGCCACTTCTCATTCATTTAGGTTTTGTAATCATTTCTACTATTAATCACTTGACAAGGTTAAGGTCCTTTGCATTATAGGCATTTGGAACCTAAGCAAGGAAGGCATTTGCTGCTTCTTCCTAATTGATTGACCATAATCACTTTTTAGGATAGTTTTCAATACCAATGCCATGCAAAGTGGTTTGGTTCAAGAACCAATAGAGATTCACACAATTCTATCACGCCAGATGATCACACTCACCAGCAAGGCATTATTTCCACTTTTGGTTGCTTGCAAGATAATAAGAAAGTTTTCTGTGTCAAATCCATGGGCAGGCTCTAGCTCGACCAATCTCAAGAGAAGACCAAACGCTGAATACCCCGGGTTTAGTCATGTGTAGAATGAAGCCAGTTGCTTTTGGGTTGATCAATTGATTGGAAGGAGGCAAGGGAGGTCCTTTAATCTAAATGGCATATATAGAGTCGTGGGGACAAACATTTGTACATGATTTAATAAAAGATAAGGGAATAATTTGAAACATATATGGTGGTTAATTCTTGCGAACCAAGTTGATTATAAGGCATTGGGTCCTTGGCAATTATTGATGCTCACGTGGTGCAGTTTGATGAACCTCAGTAGGATCTATCCTCTACATTTGTTTAATGTTTGGTATATGTAGAAGACAGAGTTGCTGCAATTCAGTTCTTTGTGTTGGAAAAGCAGACTTCAAACTAATTGCAATTCATGTGAAAATGGTGATTCCGTCTGGAGAAATTACAGCTGGACCCTTTTTCCACTCGGTATAGTTACATTATCCAGTTGGGACTGATAGTTTGAACAGGGTTATTTTCTATGGTCTTTATTTTTCAGTTTAAAATTTTTTAACTTCAGTTTATGCTTTTATTTGGCTTTTAACTTCATTTTTTCCTGCCACTTATACTCGTTTATTGAAAGGGCATTTTCTCTTTATATTTTGTGTGTTTGAGAAGGCCTCTGATTATATTCCATGCATTTTGACTTGCACATTGTCTACTTATCACATTTAATGCAGGTTGATGTGAAGCGGAGCATGGAGGAAGGTGAAAAACGATTCAATAAACTTTCTATTGAAGAGCGTGGAAAATTTGACGAAGAGACACTAGTCAATGTGAACAACATAAAAAAGCAAAGTGCCACCAGCCAGAGAGCTAGTGGATTCAGCAATGAATACATAGTGGTAAGGATCTAACAGATGGCTCCTGAAAGTTTCATCTCAGTTTCTTTTACTTAGTTGAATGGTGGGTTGCACTTAACTAGACTAGCTAAAATGGCATCTCACCTTCCTATATTTTTCTGTTTGGGCAATGAATTGCCTAGTGCCTTTACTTATCAAAATTCTGAATGGTAGGATAGGGAGAAATTGCCGGGTAGTTTTTACCTCCATTGTTGATGAGGACAAAGCTGACCCCATTAATGGTAGCATTGTCATAAGATTGAAGTTCAGGAAACCGCATTCACTAGAGCCTTACTGATGACCTACTGAAAATAAAAAGTTTGCCTGATTAATCTCTGGTTGGCTGGTCTTCTGGTTAAAGATTATTAATAGTGAAAGATACTCGTGTTGTATACTCATCAAATTGGTGATGTTTGGATTAATCGCTTGTATCTTTCTTGTTTTTGTTTTTGACCTTTCTCCTGCAATCGGTAGGTCAATTAAAGTAAAAATAGATGCATTTAAAAGGCAGCCTCCATATGCTTATTGTTTGATTTATTGTCATAGGGCTCTGATCTATATGAATTTAAGGCCATTAACAATTTAATAGGGGTAGTTAAATTGGAATTTGCATATTATAGTGTTTTCGAAGCCTGAATTCTGGATATTTCCGACATCAGATAACAATCTTGGTGGCTGCCGAAGGCATTCACAAACTGCCAACCATCAATAGCAGCAGAGACCTGAAGGAAGCCTTGCAAAAGATTGGCTCTATTCCCTCAAATAGAACTCTGGTAAGTACAGAACTATTCCTGATTTGATGTCTAGAGATCGCTTTTCTTCCATCTCTAACAAGATTGATCTCCATGCAGGCAGTTGAGGTATTATGGACCCCTCAGAATGAGAATGACACGTTGTCCGAGCGAGAATTGCTTGAAGATTACCCACTATTGCGGCCTCTATAATCAATAGTTTGCTGTCTTTGTACTTTCAATAAAGAGTCGTTAGCTATACTGCTTTCATGATCCCAAGTACAGTTCATAGAAGTAAGAAATGTGCATAGTATAGGAATGTTCCATTTGTGTCGGGTTGTGTAGACTGTAACCATACATGTTAAGCCCAGAGGATGTATACTAAGGCAAATCTTTATTTTCATCAACTCTGCTAGGGAGGGTGTAGTAACTTGAGCCAGCTTTTAAATCACTAGTCATTCACTAAAAGGGTGGTTTAGTGGACAACGCTCCCATTATTGTGGTGTTTAGAAAGGGTTAGATGTACGCAGTTTTACCATTTAAGCAAGATGTTATTTTTGTGATTCGAACCTTCGACACTGATGTCACAATAAAGCAACTTTCATTGTAGTTTTTCATTTTGCTCAACCTTAATTGAAAGGTATTCACTATAAGGTTGAAATTTTCAATGGTGAGCCTATTGTAGGTTGGGATGTAAATATTGTGTATTAGTGGTATCACTAGCTGTCACCCTGTGATACACAAAATTTATAATATTTCTTCTCCGTCACCTCTACTCTCTCTAATCCTAACATTACAAAAAAATTATTTATTAATGCGATGGATTGATATTTTAAAAAAATTAGATGTGAAGTAGTTAATAAAGATAATGAGAAATTCAAATGTGAGGTAGTCATTGAAGAGCTGGCAGTATTTACCTAGGGCACCACATGTTGAAATTTAATTGGAGGAAGCAAACCATTTCTATTAAAAATTTAAAATTACGAGAAAATAGAATTTAAAGAGGAAAAACTTCTCAATGAGTCTCTCTCCTAAATTGATTTTTACAGTATATAGTACTAGTGGGTGTCCTATGCGATGTACGAAATTTATAACATGTATTGTTTGAGCTAGTTCCATCTCACCTTTGCGGTCTCTCTTTTTCTACACATAATATGGGTAATTCAAGAATTATTACAGTTTATAGGGGATTGAAACAGATTTTTTTTTTTAAAAAAAAAATTTGAATGGAGGGTGGTTACTTTATATTGGTCAACTGTTGGTTGTTGTTTGGAAAATACTTAACTTTGTAATTAACTAAATAAAAAGTTTAGAAATTAAGAAAAGTTAGAGGGAAGACTTTTCAAACCATCTCTCCTAAAAAATTATTGTTTTATTTATATTTATATATATATTTATATCTATACTACTAATAAAAGTGACTTCAGTGAAAAACTTTTAATTTCTTTATTTACCCTTCAATAATTCTATAATATGTACTTTATCCTTTTAAAAGTGAAATAAAATAAAAACTTTTGATTTTCTTATTTATCCTTTAAAAATTTTATAATGTCTACTTTATCATTTTTTGAAGAATTTTTATTTTTTTTTATTACTTGCACTAATTCAACTAATAAAATCATTAATTGACTTTTGATTATCTTTTTTTAAATAATACAAATTCAATCCAAATACAATTTGCACAATGTGATTTGAATTCAATTCAATTGTCCAATGAATTTTATTTTCATAGTGGATATATGAATATACTAAAATAGATATCCGTTCTGATTCAAATAAGTTGATTAAAAACGATTTTAACATCTAACACATGGATTTTTCCTCAATTTATTAAATAGTCACTAAATTACATTATATGTTTTGTAGGTATGTAGTGCATATCTAAATTTGTTAAAAAACAAATATTTGAATAGATCTAATAATCTATATATTACTTCTAAATGTCAATGTTTGTTAAAAAAATTTAATCGATAATACTATCCTTAAAAAGATAAAAAAATATAATAATAACAAATTGTAGTAACTTTTTATTGGTCTAAAAAATTAGTAGTCATCTAACTATTAATCACTTATTGAAATTAAATATTACAATTTTTAAATGTAATTAAATTGATACCACCCAAAATAAGAGAAAAGTCTTGAGCCGAGTACGAACGATGGGGCATCGATCTCATGTTTGGAATGTGGGAAATTTATCTATTTTTCTAAAAAATAAAATAAAAATACTTGATCAACTCGTTAATTATAAATGCTGGCATCAATGAAAAATTTTGATTTCTTATTTTATCCATAATTTTTATTATAAAGTTAATGATACCCATATATTAGTTTTCTCTAATTTTTATTTTCTATACTTGTTTAACTTTTAAATTTTTTTGAACTATTTTATTAACAATATTTGACTTCTAAACTATAATATTTAGATTCAATTTTTATTTCCTATACCTATTTGACTTATAAGTTTTTTTAGACTTTTTTATTAATGGTATGTGATATTTAAATTCTTTTGGACACATTTATTAGTAATGCTATAGTCCAATATATGTTATAGTTGATTTTTTTTTGTATACAACAATATCATATTATTACAATTCAAACAATAATATTGTAATTTAATCATTTTCTTTGACAAAAAAGGTAATAAATTTAAAATATAATTAGATGTGCAAATACTCAAATAATCTTATAATGAAGATTCATTATAAATAAAAGAGAAAATATTTAATGAGTCAGAGAAATATTTAAATAAATAATAAATTAGATACTCGAAGAGTGGTAGAATAGATCAATAACTAGGTTTAATTATTTAATTTAATACCCATACAATTTAATTTTTTTTATGAAAAAATTATCATTTAAATATATTTACATAGCATTTTGTACATTGCTAGTATATATAAATAGACGTATAGGTGATTTCTTTTACTGGGGGTGCGAAAAGAGTGTATATTGCTGCAGATTATCTTGAAAATGCCATTTGCAGTTTATATACACGAAGGGAACTACTAAATGAGATCATTTGTTAAGAAAGACCACTATTCAGACCAATATACGCAGAGAGAGAGAGAGAGAGAGAGAGAGAGAGAGAGAGATTCTTCATGGATGTCATCTGTTTAGTCACGCCATGCAGCCCAAAAATGAAATGATGCCATCCATATGTAAGACTATTTGCTACTGTTGCTCAAAATATGCCGGGGTTGACTGAAATCTCTCACTCGACAAATAAGTTTTGGGACTTTCTTCGGTAAAAACAATGGAATTTTTCCTGGACAATGGTGAAGTTAAAACATAGATTTACAAAGAAAATTCTTTCATTAATCCAATAAAAGGACTTCGATTACAAGAGACTAAATGAACAACCTTGATTATAATACTAACTGCTCTTAAAATTAATCTGAAACTAATCTTAATGATGCCCTGATCGTGAGTCTTTTGGGGTTTTGAAAAGTGTCTTGCTTCCTTCATTGGATGCCCTTTTATAGCCATCTTCTTTGATGGTTTTGCTCCCATCGGCGGTTACCTAATGGTAACTCTTAGTTGGTTATTTCATTCTTTTCAAATGTAATTGCAACTGATCATCTCCCGCCTTTCTTAAAATTTTGTCACTTGACACTTCGTCAGGTGTCGATACACTGAATATTCATGAAATTTTATATTTAGGTCCAAAAAATGTCCCCCTCATTTATTTGAGTTTGACTAATAACTTGGATAAATGAACAGTCGTAAACCGTTTAGTCTTTGAACATATATTTAAAGGGTTGGCTGCTCCACTGTTCACTTAACCCTATCCTCGCACTTCTTGTGATCGTATCTTTCTAACTTCCGACAATCTTCCTTCTTGTTTTCATTCTTTGATTCTCCCAAATGGCATCCAAGCGAAAGATGGATCAATCCTCCTCCGCTGTTCCTTCTTTGAATACACCTTCCATTCCTTGTTTTCTTGACAACATTAGATACACAATTCGAGACTTCATAGATGACGATTTCTTGATCCCTTCTTTGGATTTAGGCTCAAACTTTGCATTGGGCCATGCTTTTAAGTTAGATATCTTCCCAAGGTTATCTGAGTTCTATCCCATTTCAAAAAGGGAAACCCTGACACTTCACCAACTTCACCTCAGATGGAAATCTCCAGACCAACAATGGATTGATTGGGTAGAAGGAATGAAGAAGTATTTCTCTGACCAATGGAGGTGATAGAACATCTATGAGCAGATTAAGCTCTCAACGAGTTCACTGTACATGAATCTTTGACTAATAAGTGCATCCATTTGTTTCTGATTGCAGTCTTACAATGTTATGCTTCTTCCTCTTGGTATAATGTCTCCATCTATCCTTGATGTTGTACATTGACGGGGCTCTCATTGATTGGAATAGAGATAATTGCTTGTCTAAAGTCCGAACATGTTTTGTTCGACCTTCCAAATAACTTCAATTATTGATACCACATTTCCTACTTTTGTAAGCCAAATTTTGTTCCAACAAGTGGCTTTTCTCTTTCATTGGCTCTGTTGCTTTGTTCCTTGTATCCAGCCTTTGGATTACTAGGAAATACTTCAACATTGCTGTCACACCCCATCCTGAGAGACCTCCTTGATTTTTCAGAGTGAAAGCGTAGCTCGACACGTATCAATACCTGCGTTTGTAATACAATAATGCATTTAAAATTAATAATACCCCTTAATAACACCGTAAAACAGATAACTATATAATAGAGTACACAATAGTGTCATTTGTACCAAAACAAAAGATTAGAGATTTTATCTCTTTACAACAAAAGGGAAAAACAAACTATCCTATGCAATATGTACATAGCTGATGGGACTTTTCTGAAATACCGTATGATGAAGACACGTGTCCTCGGTTTTACTAAAGCACTGTTGCTAAGATCAAGCACCCTCGGTGCACAAGGTCCTCGTCCCCGAGGTACCGACATATAGGATCATACATTCGGTATATTTTTACACCGACACGTGGCCTCGGTCTGATATGTACCTTGGTCGGCACACCTCCCTCGTCCCCGAGATGAGCCTTTCCTCGGTGCCGAGAGATACCCCGTCCTGGACGCTTCCTTTGTTCCAGGATAAGCTATTGACGTACAGGTCACTAGTCTAGGCTAGTCTAGGCTATTCATCATGACCTTGTCTTACACAAGTAATGTCAGAACATACTGGAATACAGAGGTCACAGCCAATAGGGGATGGACGCGTGGCAAATGATGTCACATCAAAGACAGACAAACCGCATACCGTTGCTGACACGCGGCTTGGGAAAGCAAACAATTAATTGCACCCTTCCGTTGATGAGACCGCATTCAATGCGGTAAGGCTCGGAAATGAAAGACAATAAATGCTCCTATTACAGAGCATTTATTGCATCCTCCCCGAGAGGAGCACATTGTACCGTCGGCATCCCGACGACCCAGCATTGATTGCTCGGGACCCCGAGCAGTTAATTAGAGAAGACATTCCTCAACAGGATCAATGCACACACAACTTGCACCTAATGATCACCTACTGATCACACTGACAGCAATCATGAGCTTTTAAGGTATAAATACTCCTTGCAAAAGGCAAAGGGGGAGGCAACAACAAACTCTCTACTACATTACATTTTTCTCAGTGTTTTCTCCTTCCTCTCTCTCACTCAAAGACTGACTAGACCGTCGGAGGGGATACGCCGGAAAACACTCCGGCGCCCTTCTAACTTGTTCTTCTTTGTTCCAGGAAACCCTTCCACCCACACAGGATCGTTCTTCCTTTCCCAGGGTCTTCCGTTGCCGTTCCAGGTTACCACCGTACCTTGCAGGCTGTCCCAAGCAGCGTGTTTGGTCACTCAACCGGCTCACTCAAAGTTCACCAAGGGAGAGATCTATTCCTGTTTTTTTTTATATTGTGCAGGATCTTGCACGCACAATCTGGCGCCGTCTGTGGGAAACGACTAGTTTTCCTAGTTTTTTCTCTTTAAAGAACAGTGACCATGGTGAACACTAGTCAAAAAGGGAAAGGACCCCACCAAAGGAGTCTCGAATTACAAGCTCCCTGTCATCACGGAGGGAGGGATCACACTAACACGAACAAAAGTGCCTCTACTCGGTCAAGAGGGGTTACCCCTCAAACCAGT
This sequence comes from Ilex paraguariensis, assembly GCA_963454935.2. Lineage (NCBI taxonomy): Eukaryota > Viridiplantae > Streptophyta > Magnoliopsida > Aquifoliales > Aquifoliaceae > Ilex > Ilex paraguariensis. The sequence goes on from CAUOFW020000858.1 coordinate 141,553, forward strand.
ATGGGGATCAGGTCAGGGGGATCAGCCCCCTTGGCTCGTCAGCTGGCGGAGGTGATTGAAGAAAAATTTGGCGATAGATTACGTCAGCTGGAGAAGGACAATGTAAACGTCCTTAGCTGGCTCGACGAGTTTGCCGCCTCAGGCGGAGGGTCGAGGGATTCATTCCTTTCCCATGGACTTCCCGCCCGTGAGGCAGAAACGAAGGATCTAAGAAACCACCTAGACCACAAAGCAGAAAGCTCTAGGGCCCCAAAACGACCTCGAGCCAGCGAACATCATCATGACAACCAGTCCAGGAAAGTAAGGCCATTGGCCCTGGACGACCTCCGACGAGGTTTGTCTAGACGGAGGAAGGGAGATGAATCCGAGGAGGACTCAACCCAATCCACACGACGCCCGAGAAATGAGGGGTTACCAATGAACTCAGGGACTTCAGAAGGCATCCCGTCAGGGAAGAAGTTGATCTCAGAGCCCGATTAGACTCCAGGAGAAAGGGTAAGACTGTCCAGGATGAGGCCGAGGACGAAGTCATACAAACACCCTTTACAAGGGAAATCGGTGAGATGGAGGTCTCAAGAAAGTTCGTCGTGCCGTGGTTCAAAACCTATGACGGGCGGTCCGACCCCGAAGCCCATATCAGACAGTACAAACAGATGATGTCCCTCTATCATTCGGACCACCGGTTTCTTTGCCGAGTGTTCCCTATGAGCTTGGGGGACTCTGCGATGAAATGGTTCGAGACGCTTCCCCAAACAGTATTGGGTCCTGGAAGGAATTGACTAGGCAGTTCCTGACTCGATTCATTACGGGGAGTAAGCGCCCCAAAGACATCGGATCATTGTTGACCCTCAGACGGAGGGAATCCGAGACTCTTCGCCAGTACGCCATCCGATACTGGGAAGAGGTCAATGAGGTAGAAGGCTGCTCGGAGGTCATGGCAGCGCATCTTTCCGGCTCGGCTTGGCGAGGGACACGGACCTGTACCGATCCCTGACCAAGAAGACTCCCTCGGATATGGGGGAACTGATGGCCCGGATCAACAAGTACTCGAGGGTTGAGGACGAGATGGGAAGCAACAAAGGCCGAGCCCTCCAATCTAAGAGAAAGGAGAAGGAGCGCGAAGATATTCCCCGAAAGGGATTACTACCCCATCCAGGGGGTTCGTCCAGAGGAGTTCACACTGTCTTCAAGGAACCCATCTTCAGGTTGCTCCATAAAATCAAGCACGAGCCGTTCTTCAAATGGCCGCCCAGGATGCAGAGCGACCCCTCCACCCGTGATCAAAAAGTTAGGTGTTCATATCACCGGGATGTCGGGCATCGCACCGAAAGCTGCAGGGTGTTCAAGTCGTTCTTGGAAAGCTTGGTCCGAGACGGACATTTGAAAGAATACATAGAGCCCAGGCCAGAAGAGAGACGAGCCCTTGCCCCGACCGAGGAACCGGACAACGTCATAGACGTCATTCATATATGTCCCCTGGAGCGCCCCACGTCCAAGGAGCTCGAGTCCGACCTCAAGAGGGTAGCTTTTACAAGAAAGGTAGCCGAGGGTGATGTGGGGCCATCAAGTAAAAGGGCCAGGATGGGTGAGCTTGGCATTACGTTCTCCGACGCGGATTTGACAGGCGTGGTGATTCCTCATAACGACGCCCTTGTCTTGACCCTGAAGATAGGAAAATTCGATGTCAAGAGAATTTTGATAGATTCAGGGAGCTCCTCGGAGGTGATGTACTTCGAAACTCTGAAACGGATGGGTCTTGGCCCCAAAGACCTCACCAAAGTCAAAACACCCCTCATCGGGTTCAACGGCTCATTCGCCTTGCCCGTGGGTAAAATCACATTGCCAGTTGCCACTGGTCCCTTTATCATCGACACCGAGTTTGTGGTGATCGATACGGACTCTCCCTACAACGTGATTATGGGGCGAACATGGCTGCATGCGTTGGGAGCGGTGCACTCCACTTTCCACCAGAAGTTAAAATTCGCCACGCCCGAGGGTATCATGGAGATCCGGGGGGACCAAGCGTCCGCGAAGAACTATTTTTATTCGGCCGTCCGAGCCGGGGCGTCCAGCCAGGAGAAGGGGCGAGCACCGGAAGAGATCATGGAAAAATAGCAATTACAGTCCGGGCGTCCGGGAATGGATGACCCCCGGATAGACCCGACTGAACGGTCGGTTGAAGACCTCCGGAAGGTGCCCTTGATAGAGGGAGAAGAAGAAGGTATTTCTTAGTGGGGACCTCGATGCCTACAGCCGAACAGGAGGAGATGATCGAGTTCCTAAGGGGAAATACAGACGTGTTCGCCTGGAACGAGATGGAAATGACAGGGGTAGACCCCGAGATAATCACTCACAGGCTGCATGTTGACCCGTCGCACAAGCCAGTAAAGCAGAGGCCACGACGTATGGCCCCGCATCACACCAACGCGGTCAACGAGGAAATCGACAAACTCCTGAAGGCCGATGCCATTCGAGAGATACAGTTCCCAGAATGGCTGTCCAATACAGTATGCGCAAAGAAGAAAGGGGGAAAATGGCGTGTCTGCGTAGATTTTACAGATCTAAACAAAGCATGTCCCAAGGATGACTACCCCCTGCCAAAGGTGGACCAGCTAGTAGATGCCACAGCCGGATATGAACGAATGGACTTCCTGGATGCCCGAGCAGGATATCATCAGATCCCTCTCTATGCCCCGGATCAAGAAAAGACGACGTTTATCACTCCGAAGGGAGTTTATTGTTACAAAGTGATGCCGTTTGGACTGAAGAACGCCGGGGCAACATACCAAAGGCTGATGAATCGGATGTTCAAAAAGCAGATCGGCAACACCATGGAGGTCTACATAGACGATATGCTGGTGAAGAGCAAACGGAGTTGTGATCATCTGACAGATTTGGCGGATACCTTCTCCACCCTCAGGGAGTATGGGCTAAAGCTGAATGCGGCAAAGTGCATTTTCGGAGTGGAGTCCGGTAAATTCCTCGGATATCTGGTTAGTCAACGAGGAATCGAAGCCAACCCGGATCAGATTAAGCAATCCTGGACATCCGAAGCCCTCGCACTGTCCGAGAAGTCCAAAAACTCACAGGGATGCTGGCTGCACTTAACCGTTTCGTCTCACGCTCCTCGGATAAATGCAAACCCTTCTTTGGAGCAATCAAGAGTGCTGGGAAGAATATGTGGAGCCAGGGGTGCGAGGACGCCCTGGCTGGGATCAAAGAATACCTAAGGACTCTTCCAACCCTGTCCGTCCCCATCCAGGGGGAGATGTTGTTCCTGTACTTAGCAGTTTCAGAGTTTGCGGTAAGCGGGGTACTTATCCGTGAGCATGAGCACCGACAGAAGCCGATTTACTACATAAGCAAGGCGCTCCTGGACGCAGAGACAAGATATCTGCCCCTAGAGAAACTGGCTCTGTCCTTGGTCACCACTGCGAGGAAACTGCGGCATTATTTCCAGGCGCACCCAATCACTGTCCTAACCGATCAGCCCTTGAAGGCAATTTTGAGGAAAGCGGAACTCTCCGAAAGATTTCCAAGTGGGCAGTAGAGTTGGGGGAGCACGACATTCATTTCAAACCCCGAACTGCAATAAAAGGTCAAATACTGGCAGACTTCATAGCTGAGTTTTCGGGGGAGCATCCTGTTCTAGAAGGACCGCCTCCTCCCGACTTAGCGTCTCCAACAAATTTTGAAGGATCGCCATGGCTTTTGTGTGTGGACGGTTCGTCAAATAGTAAGGGGTCCGGAATCGGTGTCTTGCTGACCTCTCCAGATGGGATTATTGCGGAGCAGGCCATTCGGCTGGGATTCAAGGCTTCGAATAATGAAGCTGAGTACGAGGCACTCATCTCAGGACTTCGGTTAGCTGAGGCGACTGGAGTTACCGATTTGATCGTGCATTGCGATTCTATGCTGGTGGTCAATCAAGTCAACGGAGAGTTCGAAACTAGGGACCCTAGGATGAAGGCGTACCATCACCAGGCGACGACCATGATCCAAAGATTCGGCCGGTTTGAAATCAAGCAAGTGTCCCGCGACAAGAACACACATGCCGACGCCCTGGCTTGTCTAGCCTCGGCGGTGGACTCCTCCCAGTCGCGCAGAATCACCATTGAATATCTTCCTACATCCTGCATAGACCATGCTCCCGAGGCATGGTCATCCAGGACGCACCCAAGCCGCCCAGTTGGATTGATCCCTTTGTCAAGTTCCTAACAACGGGAGATCTCCCGGAGTGTTCAAAGGAAGCTAGGAAGATAAGACTCAAAGCTCCAAGATTTTGGGTCTCTCCGGATCAGAAGCTTTACCGGAGGTCTTTCTCAGGGCCTTACTTGCTATGCGTCCAAGAGGATCAGGTACAAGACCTCCTGTATGAGGTACATGAAGGAATATGTGGGGGGCACTCTGGGGGGCGATCTATGGCGCACCGCATTATGTCTCAGGGATATTGGTGGCCGCGAATGCAAAGGGATGCGCGCGCATATGTCCAAAAATGCGACCAGTGTCAGAAGTTCTCCCCTGCAATCAGGCAACCCGCGGGGGACTTACACCCCCTCACCAGCCCTTGGCCATTCGCCCAGTGGGGGCTCGATTTGGTTGGACCCCTGCCTAAGGCTCCGGGAAATAGAAAGTTCCTCATTGTGGCCACAGATTACTTCACCAAGTGGGTAGAGGCGGAGCCGTTGAGTCATATCCGAGACATAGACGCCAAAAAGTTCGTCTGGGAGAACATAGTCGTCAGGTTTGGGATTCCTCGGGCACTGGTGTCGGATAACGGGACTCAGTTCACTGGCGGGCGCTTCAAGTCTTTCTGCGAGCAACTCGGGATCCGTAACTTCTACTCCACCCCTGCCTACCCTCAAGCCAACGGGCAGGCAGAGGCCTCCAACAAGACAATTATCAATGGGATCAAGAAGAGGTTGGAGAAAGCCAAGGGAAAATGGGCGGAAGAGCTATTAAACATTTTGTGGGTGTACAGGACCACCCCTCGGTCCTCGACAGGGGAAACCCCCTACTCCCTGGCATACGGGATGGAGGCGATCATACCCCTCGAAGTAGGGCTCCCGACCATAAGGACCCAAGCTTTCGACGAAGGGGGGAATGACCGTCAACTGGGATTGGATCTGGACCTAGTGGAAGAAAGAAGGGAGGAAGCCGCCTTGAGGATAACCAAGTATCAAGAGAAGATCTCCCAACTATACAACAGGAGGGTCAAGACTCGAGAATTCCGGATAGGCGATCTGGTCCTCAGAAGGGTAACGGCCAATACCCGCGATCCAACAGAGGGAAAAATGGGACCTAACTGGGAAGGGCCTTACAAAGTGATATCAATCGGGGGCGCCGGGTCGTACAGATTAGAAGACATGAGTGGAAAACTTGTAATACGACCATGGAATGTTATGAATCTAAAGAAGTATTACTTTTGAAGTACTCTCTCCCTCAAGTGCTTGCCAACGACAAAGATAAAGGGTAAGGCCCTGGGGACAGAGTTCAAGGACTCCTGTCCCCGAAGCAAATACAGGAGCAAGCCTCCTGCAAGGGTATGGCCCTGGGGACAGAGTTCAAGGACTCTCGTCCCCGAAGCAAATACAGGAGCAAGCCTCCTGCAAGGGTAAGGCCCTGGGGACAGAGTTCAAGGACTCTCGTCCCCGAAGCAAATACAGGAGCAAGCCTCCTGCAAGGGTAAGGCCCTGGGGACAGAGTTCAAGGACTCTCGTCCCCGAAGCAAATACAGGAGCAAGCCTCCTGCAAGGGTAAGGCCCTGGGGACAGAGTTCAAGGACTCCTGTCCCCGAAGCAAATACAGGAGCAAGCCTCCAGGAAGGACAAGGCCCTGGGGACAAAGTACAAGGACTCCAGTCCCCGAAGCAGACAAAGATCTTGCCTCCAGAACGGGCGAGCATGCCCCGAAGACAGTTCAAAAATACTTGTGATTTATTGTACACAGAAGAAGGAAAGAAAAGCAAAACATTACTGTACACAGAAGAAGGAAAGAAATACTTGTGATTTATTTTATTTCAAGAAATAGGGGCTTTGCGTCCCCAAAGGCTACAAAAGAAAGCAAAAGAAGATACAATCAAAAAGAAAAAGACTTTCATCTGGCTCCAGGCATCTCCAGAACATCAGCCGAGGGCGAGTCGGCAAAAAATGGTTGAGAAGCTTCTGGAGCAGGCAGGACAGGTACCTCGGCAACAGGGAGACTCTGGGCATTTTGAGGATCAGGGGCATGGTCCGACGGGGCGTCCTCGGACAGATCCACTATCACCGGCTCGGGCGGATCCGCCGAGACTTGCACTGGTGTTGGAACCTCATCCTCGGCAGCGACCTCCGCTTCGGCCCGTGCCATCTCTGCCGAGGGCACATACTTGTGCATTTGGAAGAGCGGGGAGTCTGAGGGGATTCCAGCAGACTGGAGCGCCTCGTCCCACCCTTTCTTGAAGAACTCCTTGCTGTTTTCTTCAAGAGCAGGGAGCACGTCATCGGCAAACTCTTCCCGCAGTTGCTCCTCCGATTTCCTGTTCAGCTCCTCGGCCCTGATCCTGTCCAGCTCCTGGGTGAGAGCCAGACAGTTTTCCTCTGAGCCAACGGCCCTCTCCTCCGCAGCAGAAAGCCGCTGCGTTTGCTCGGTAATCCTCCTCTCAGCATCGGCAAGGGCGGCACTTAGCTTTTCAGCGCCAACCTTTGCCGACTCGGCGTCCTTGAGGAGTTGCTCTATTTGAGCAGCCTGCCCCGCCAGGGTAGAATCCCTGGCAGCTACATCCTCCATTGCCCGGGCGAGGGCCGCTTCCGCCTCCTCCTTCTGATCTCGGGCCCTCTGGAGGTCCATCCTAGACCCGTGGTACCGAGCAGCTATGATGGAGATCTGCTGGGTAGCCTGCAAAGGAAGGAAAAAGGGTTAATCACAAAAATGGAAAACAAGAGTGAAGGAACCAAAGCAAAAATAAACTCACCACCAGGGAATTCTGGATGATGGAGCGGAACAACACGTTGGTTGATCGCCCCCTATGAGCCGCCATGTCGGCCTCGAAATGCAGTGTCTCACTCACTGCATTGGCGACATGGGGATCCAGCAGAATTGAATCGTCGACCCTGATCACTCGGTTCATGTGATCAGTGGCTCGGGATTCCACTCCGCGGCCTCCACTGTAGGCGGAAGGGGAGGAGGAGTCTGCTGCTGCTGTGTTGCTGTTGTCGGGGCTGTTGCTGCTGCTGCTGTTGTGGAGGAGCAGGGGGTAATCCACGGCCCCTCCCGCTTTGCTGCTGAGCGGGAGGTGCCCTGGATCCTCGGCCAAGGCCATCATGCCGATGTTTGACCCTTCTCTCCTCCTCCACCTGAGGATCCCGGTCTCGCACCTGACCCCGACCAAGAACCCTCGAGGATGGGGTGGAACTGGTCCCGCAGAAGGGGTGCCGCCGGTCGTTCCTCGACCCCTCCCGGCTGCGAGGGCTTGCCTCTGCCTAAGGAACCCCAAATCGATGCGAGGGGTGTTGGACATCGCTGCCTCGAGAGCGTCTTCGGCGTCTAAGGATTGAAGAACTTGGAAGTCTGGCCACAAGTCTCCTCCCGAAGTCCCCACCTCGGCGTCCGAAGGAACAACGTCCTCTCTGACCCCGAGCTCTTCAGCAACTCCCTCGACCTCTGCCTCTGAAGCCCGATCCGGGTCTTCCTCCAAATTTTCCTCAACCTCTAGCCTCGCCGCCTGATCGAAGAGTTCGGACCACTGCGAAGGCTCAAAAGGCTGCGGAAGCTGTGAAAATTTCTTATACCCGGGGGTATAATTCAGCAGGATGTGAGCAGCACGGCCAAACCCGTTGTCACCCGTGAATCTCCAAACCGTGATTAAGTCGGCAAAGTTCACCAGCGACCGAGGGGGAGGAGCTGTTTCCCGAGCAGGAATATCTGCACAAACAAAAAAGTTGTCATGAGCATAGGAAGTCTGGGGAAAGAAATGATAAAACCCAAAGGAACCGACGTACTTGTCGTTCTCCATTCCAGAGGGCATAACAAGTGATTATACTCGGGACCGACACCTCTCTGCCAAGATCCCTTGAAGATAAGGATATCATCCTTGTACCCCTTGTCCGAGTCAGGAAGATGGGTTACAAGGTACATAGAGGGGTCCCTGGCTTTGAGGTAGAAGTGTTGGTGAGGCATGACTCTAAGGAGGGAATAACAGAAAAGGAGGTCGTTGAGCCCAATATTTACCCCGAGGCGCCTATTGAGCTCTAAGACCCCCATGATTATTCGGAAGACGTTAAGGCAGCATTGCCCGGGGAAGAGGCGGAAATGAGAGAGAAACTGAAGAAGCAGGGGGGGTAAAGGAAACCTAATTCCACCCTTTATGATGGCCTTGGTATAGAAGGGCATGGCATCCTCGGCCCCGAGGGTAGATGAGTGCACCAATGGGTTAAAATCCTCTACGTCTACGCACGGAGGAATGCCGTACTTGGCCCTAAACCTATTGATCTGCTCATCGCCTTTCACCTTATATTTCCCTGACCCCGAAGGACCAGCCTGAGGATTCTCAGGAGCAGGGCGACGACGAGACATCTCTAAAAAAGTAAGAAAGAAGAGGGTATTTGTTCTTGAAAATCCCTGAGGAAGTTTCCCGAGGGTTTAAATCGCTGTGTATCGACCGGATGACACCTCCAGTCAATCGGAAAACAAGAGGCTAGGAGGAAGAAAAAAAAGAGGATTCTGAAACTCACCCGAACGTCAAAATGGAGTTTTTTCTGGAAAACTTTAAAGCGACTCCCTCCAGAAAGTTCAGAAATCAACAAATGGGTCTGCTGGCTTTAAGATTTTGAGGGAGAATAGGCAGTCGACGATGGCAGAAGAAACAAAACTCCGGTGAAGATTCGAGAAGACGTACTCTGGAGAAAGTTCGAAATGGAAAAACGAAAGAAATCGGAGAGGAACCCCCTTTATATAGGGGCGATTGTCATCATTAGGCGCAAAAAACGAAACGGCGCATTTAATGCGCACGACGTCCCAAGCCGGGGAAAGCGGCTCGAGGCCATGATGAAGGACGGGTGGTAGTTGGGAAACCCTTCGTCTCCTTACAACGCGTGTCCTCGGTGTCAGAAGATCGAAGGCTGGGGGGCAGTTGATGAGACTTTTCTGAAATACTGTATGATGAAGACACGTGTCCTCGATTTTACTAAAGCACTATTGCTAAGATCAAGCACCCTCGGTGCACAAGGTCCTCGCCCCCGAGGTACCGACATATAGGATCATACATTCGGTATATTTTTACACCGACACGTTGCCTCGGTCTGATATGTACCTCGATCGGCACACCTCCCTCGTCCCCGAGATGAGCCTTTCCTCGGTGCCGAGAGATACCCCGTCCTGGACGCTTCCTCTGCTCCAGGATAAGCTATTGACGTACAGGTCACTAGTCTAGGCTAGTCTAGGCTATTCATCATGACCTCGTCTTACACAAGTAATGTCAGAACATACTGGAATACAGAGGTCACAGCCAATAGGGATGGACGCGTGGCAAATGATGTCACATCAAAGACAGACAAACCGCATGCCGTTGCTGACACGCGGCTTGGGAAAGCAAACAATTAATTGCACCCTTCCGTTGATGAGACCGCATTCAATGCGGTAAGGTTCGGAAATGAAAGGCAATAAATGCTCCTATTACAGAGCATTTATTGCATCCTCCCCGAGAGGAGCACATTGTACCGTCGGCATCCCGACGACCCAGCATTGATTGCTCGGGACCCCGAGCAGTTAATTAGAGAAGACATTCCTCAACAGGATCAATGCACACGCAACCTGCACCTAATGATCACCTACTGACCACACTGACAGCAATCATGAGTTTTTAAGGTATAAATACTCCTTGCAAAAGGCAAAGGGGGAGGCAACAACAAACTCTCTACTACATTACATTTTTCTCAGTGTTTTCTCCTTCCTCTCTCTCACTCAAAGACTGACTAGACCGTCGGAGGGGATACGCCGGAAAACACTCCGGCACCCTTCTAACTTGTTCTTCTTTGTTCCAGGAAACCCTTCCACCCACACATGATCGTTCTTCCTTTCCCAGGGTCTTCCGTTGCCGTTCCAGGTTACCACCGTACCTTGCAGGACTGTCCCAAGCAACGTGTTTGGTCACTCAACCGGCTCACTCAAAGTTCACCAAGGGAGAGATCTGTTCCCGTTTTTTTTTATATTGTGCAGGATCTTGCACGCACAATAGCCACTTTCCTTAATTTTCCTCCATCTCTACCCTGATAATGCAATAGTGGACCTGATATGTATTATTTCTCCATAAGACTGGGTAAAGCGCCAGAGCATCTTCAGCCTTAAGAATAGGACTTAGTTGTAGTTTGTTTTCAATAAATGGTTGTAACTTCTTCCACATTTTGTGTCACAACCTGTGCTATTTTTCAGTTGTTTCCCTTTGTGAATTCTCACTTGGCTTATAAATAGCCTAGGAGCTGTGGAATAAGATATGCAGAAAATAACTCCAGATTTCTTCCCTTCTCTGACCTCTGTTTTTCCTCTTCTTGACCAGTCATTAGCTCTGCTTATCAAATTACGTTTCATTTGGTATCAGAGCCCGGTTCTATGGACACTCGAGCCAGAAGCAATGCTGAGTTTCGCAATGAAGTCCGCGAAATCCTAGCTCGCCACGAGTCCAGCTTCGACCAAATCCATGATACCCTCCAAACTGTTTTGACAGAACTCCAAACCATGCGAGTCTCACAAAACACCACTCTCACTGATAATCCATTTGCCCCAGCCGAAACCTCCCATAACCAGCCTCTTCCCAATACCAACAACACCCCTGACCGAAACCATAACAACTACCCCGACCGAAACCATGCACATTTGAAACTTTCATTTCCTAAATTCAACGGAGACGATCCGACGGGCTGGATCTTCAAAGTTGAACAATACTTTGATTACAACAACGTGGCTCCTGACCAACAAGTTCAACTTGCTTCTTTTCACCTTGAAGGTATAGCTCTCCAATGGTTCCGATGGCTGACCAAGTTCAGAGGTCCTTTAAATTGGAGCGAGCTAACCAAGGCCTTGTTGCTCCGCTTTGGCCCCACCGACTATGAGGATCCCTCAGAAGCTTTGACCCGCCTCAAACAAACTTCAACAGTTGCTACTTATCAAGAAACCTTCGAGATGCTTTCATATCGGGTTGATGGGTTACCCGAAAACTACCAGATTGGATGTTTCATTGCGGGACTCCGTGGCGACATATGACTAGATGTCAAACTCAAACAACCACGCACCTTAGCCGACACCATTGGAGCTGCCCGCCTAATTGAAGAGCGCAACTCTCTACAAAAAAAAGGGGGCAGTTACGTCCGTCCCCAAGTGGCAGCCTTTACCCCACGATCTGCTCCAAACAACACAGCCGGAGTTCTCGGACCCCCACCCACACCTAAGGGGGGTCAACCTTCGACCATCGCTCCAATACCATTCCGAAGAATTACTAGTCAAGAGGCACGAGAACGACGCGAAAAAGGGTTGTGCTACTATTGCGACGAGAAGTTTACTCCTGGTCACCGCTGTCAAAAACCCCAATTGTTTATGATCGAGGAATCGCCATTACTCGACCCTACCAGTACCATGGATCCTCTTGAAGAACCCGATATAACATAATCCCTTCCTGAAATCTCATTCCATGCAATAGCAGGGGCAACACATCCTCAAACATTCCGAGTGGTTGGTAAATTGCAAAATAAAGCAGTAACAGTCCTCATTGATAGTGGGAGCACCCACAACTTCATTGATCAAGCCGTAGTCACGAAGTTTGGGCTGTATGTCGCACGTGATCAAAAGTTGCAAGTCATGGTGGCTAATCGGGACAAAATCAATTGCAACAGGCGATGCCTTGGACTCACACTCTTCGTCCAAAACTTTCCTATTCAAGCTGATTTTTACGTTTTACCCGCAGCGGCATGTCAAGTGGTTTTGGGCGTTCAATGGTTAGCCACCCTTGGGCTGATTGAAACTGACTACAACAAGCTCACAATGTCTTTCCAGCAAGGAGGTAAACCTTGTATGTTCCAAGGCCTTAGGCAGCCAACGGTCACCGCCTTAAGCGATAAGGAACTTCTTAACCTCAATGGCACTCCTTTATTTTTCCAAATCATCCCAACTCATGAAACTGTTGCAGTTAATGACCACCCCACTGATCTCGCCCAAGTTCTCACTGAATTTGAGCATGTCTTTGCTGTGCCCAATACCTTGCCACTAGTTCGAACCGATGATCACCATATTCCATTACAACCAAATCAAGAACTTGTGAGTGTCCGACCCTACCGATACCCTTATTATCAAAAGGCAGAAATTGAGAAGATGGTGAATGAATTTCTTGACTCGGGTTTGATCCGTCCCAGTACCAGTCCATTTTCTTCGCCGGTATTGCTCGTCCAAAAAATCGATGGTGGTTGGCGGTTTTGTGTTGATTACCAAGCTCTCAACAATATTACCATCAAAGACAAATATCCGATCCCTGTCATCGATGAACTCCTTGACGAATTACATGGATCCCGGTATTTTTCCAAGCTTGATCTCCGTGCCGGATACCATCAAATACGAGTTCAAGAGACTGATATTCATAAAACGGCTTTTCGGACACATGACGGACATTACGAATTTATTGTGATGCCCTTCGGGCTTACAAACGCCCCTTCCACCTTCCAGAGTTTGATGAATGACTTGCTGCGACCCTACTTACGGAAGTTGTTCTAGTTTTTTTTGACGACATTTTGGTATACAGCAAAAGTTGGGTTGACCACCTCGACCACCTCCATGCAGTCCTTCAAGTTTTATCTATCAATCAATTGTTTGCCAAGAAATCCAAATGTTGTTTTGGCGTTTCACAGGTGGCATACTTGGGACATCTTATTTCCTTTGCAGGAGTAGCAGTTGATCCGGCCAAGATTAATTCAGTTCTCCAGTGGCCTATCCCCACTTCGGCAAGAGGAGTTCGTGGTTTCCTTGGATTAGCTGGTTACTATCGCAAATTTACCAGTGGGTTTGGAGGGATTGCTGCACCACTCACTCGTCTATTATCCAATGATGGGTTTCAATGGACTTCCGAGGCTGCCGTTGCCTTCTCCCAATTAAAGAAGGCACTCACATCTCCGCCAGTCCTCCGCTTACCAGATTTCTCTCAATCCTTTGTGATCGAATGCGATGCTTGTGGAGTAGGCATCGGAGCTATTTTATCACAACAAGGCCAGCCAATTGCATACTTTAGTGAAGCTCTTAAACCCTCGGCCTTGACTTTATCCACATATGAGAAGGAGATGCTAGCAATAGTCAAAGCCATCCGCAAATGGCGACCATATCTCATTGGCAAACCTTTCATCGTTCGCACGGATCAGAGAAGTTTAAAATATTTGTTGGAGCAACGGATCACAACGCCAGCTCAAACACGGTGGTTACCAAAAATTCTCGGGTATGATTATATCATTGAATACAAGAAAGGAAAAGAGAATTGTGGTGCTGATGCTCTCTCACGGGTTGGAGAGCTCGACTTCCTTGCTATGTCCTCGCCCATTGCAGACTGGTGGACCACACTCCAACAAGAGGTAGCAACCGATCCATTCTATAATCAGCTGTTGGGCTCACTACCACCACAATATTCCTTACGGGATGGGGTGCTCTTCAAAAATGGGTGTATTTATTTGAGTCCCTCTTCACAGCTCATTCCTACCATTCTATCCACCCATCAATCTTCACCTGTTGGGGGACACTTTGGCTATCATAAAACATTGAGCCGCCTCCGTGCAATTTTCACCTGGCCTCACATGTGCACTGCGGTCAAAGACTTCATAAAGAATTGTGATGTCTGTCAATGTTGCAAATCTAATAATACACGACCCGCCGGTTTATTGCAACCGCTGCCCATACCCAATAAAATCTGGACTGATATCTCCATGGATTTTGTGGAAGGACTGCCATTATCCCGTGGCAAAAATGTCATCATGGTAGTGGTTGATTGCTTGTCCACATATGCACACTTCCTTCCACTCAAACATCCATTTACTGCCCTCACAGTAGCTCAAGTCTTTCTCGAACAAATTGTCCGACTGCATGGAATGCCAGCGTCTATTGTAAGTGATCGTGATAAAATTTTTATTAGTTTATTTTGGAAGACCCTATTTCGGTTACAGGGGACAGCTCTCTGTATGAGCTCTAGTTATCATCCACAGACCGACGGTCAGACGGAAGTGGTTAATCGCACACTCGAGCAATACCTCAGGTGTTTCATGCATGAACACCCAACCAAATGGACTGAATGGGTAGCATGGGCTGAATATAGTTACAACACTTCCATCCACTCATCCACCAAAATCTCCCCTTTTGAAGCGGTGTATGGTCAACCACCTCCAACTCTCCTTTCTTACATTCCAGGCACAACAAAAGTTCAAGCTGTAGATGACCTTTTGCGCAGCCGTGATGAAATTCTCCATGCCTTACGTCGGAATTTGACTGTTGCCCGTGACCGCATGAAGTCCCAAGCTGACCAACATCGTCAGGAAGTTGTTTTCGAGATTGGTGACTATGTCTACCTCAAACTTCAGCCGTACAGGCAGAAGACCGTAGCTGTCCGCAGCTCCATGAAGCTCTCACCTCGATTCTTTGGTCCTTATAAGATCCTTGCACGAGTTGGACCAGTGGCTTATAAACTTGAATTACCGGCGGCTTCCCAAATCCATGACGTTTTCCATGTGAGTCTTTTAAAGAAACACATCGGCTCTGTCACTTCTGCCTCCCCGCGCCTGCCTCCTATCTCTGACGCATCTGAAATTCTTCCTCAACCTGAAGCTGTGTTGGACACCCGTGTCATTCAAAGAGGCCTTTACCGACCCAAAACCGAGATTTTGGTTAAATGGAGGGGTGCACTCGTGGAAGACGCCACTTGGGAAAATCGTTGGCGTTTTTTGAAGACCTACCCTGCTTTTATCCTTGCGGACAAGGATACTGTAAGAGGGGAGGAATGATATGTATTATTTCTCCATAAGACTGGGTAAAGCGCCTGAGCATCTTCAGCCTTAAGAATAGGACTTAGTTGTAGTTTGTTTTCAATAAATGGTTGTAACTTCTTCCACATTTTGTGTCACAACCTGTTGCTATTTTTCAGTTGTTTCCCTTTGTGAATTCTCACTTGGCTTATAAATAGCCTAGGAGCTGTGGAATAAGATATGCAGAAAATAACTCCAGATTTCTTCCCTTCTTTGACCCTCTGTTTTTCCTCTTCTTGACCAGTCATTAGCTCTGCTTATCAAATTACGTATTAGGACCTTACCCTAGACTTCAGCATTCTGAAACCAATAATTTTCTTGACTGTAATGAACATCATAATCAAAGGAAATATAACAAAAATATGGATTAAATATAATTCCACCAAAAAGATACTCATAACCCGTAATTCACCACCAAAGTGAACTCAACTCACTTTAAAACTCAAAGCAATCTCATATATCAAAGTAATAAATACTCACATAAGCAACGAGCCAAACAATAACATTTAGGCAATGTCAAGCTATCTCACAACAATTGTGCAATGTCAAAATCAACAATATGTAAGTCATGTCAAGCTATCAACAACTCAACACAGTTGATAATATTAAAATCACAAATTTTTCATAAAATAACATTTGATCTATAATTTAAGTAACTCAACCCAAATCAATTCGGCAAAATTGATTTTTCACATAAAAGAAAATAAACTTAATATATCATATATTTTTATTTTCATTTGTTATGCAACGGTACACTCTCACTTTTACAATCGACAGATACACTACTTTGCTTTATGGTCGATCCCTAGGTGTAACTGAGGTAGTAGCCTCCGACCCTAGTAATTAACATATATACAAATGCGAGTGAGTATCAACTCTTGAAATAACTCAATTGGTGTTTATGGATGCAAATGAGTATGCTTCATGGTGTTTCGTATTCATTATAACTTAATCTTCCTGAAGGAACTTCGGAGTATTTTATGAACCCTCACATTCTGTCAGTCATCGCCTTAAACTCCCCAAATACAAATAATACAATAATGTTTGGTTGTAGAACAATAAAACATAACTCATAACTCTTGATAAAATAACTAGACAACTAATCACTTCTAAATGGTCAATTGATTGAGATTGTCATATACACCAGCGACCAACTGATTCGCGGATAACTAAATGATTTGCATTAGCTTTATTCACTTGTTAACTTTTATTTCATATCACACATAACTCAATTTAACTCAAGGCAATTAAAGTCAATTTCTTATAATTTTCCTCTTTTGAACATTTTCTCAAACACTTGAGAAGCATTAAAGTAATATTTAAACCCATCATGTGACTTTATTAAAAATAAACTTCTATTCTTACTAAATCAACATGAACCCAAATTAATAGTAAATTAGACTTCCTATACTTTCTAACCGTAGATCGTGGCCTCTAATCGTCATCCGATTGACCATGTTTTGACTAATTTTACCTATCATGTCAAACTTGAAAAATGCTTATCAGTCCAAAATTTTCAGTCTTGTTTAGATTAAAAATTGTATTTCCTTGAGCATAATTTGGTGGTCTATCCTATACCATTAAAATGGGCTTTGAGTCTAGTTTCCTACGCTTTAAACGGTGCACAAATGCGAGTTTTCTAGATAAAATTATCATCATTTTTTGAATAACTGTCCCAGCTGTATATCATAAACAATTCGAGTTGCCTTCACCATTCTTTTATTTCATTTTATGTCCCACACATATCCTTTTTTCTTTTCAGCACCAAAATCTGCATGTACACCATTCATATGCATAAAACCCCCATGGTTCACTTCTATTTTTTTTTTATTATTTCAAATTACACTTAAAAGATCAAAGTACAATATCCCTTCAACCTCAATACCTAATATGCTCTTAACCCTCATAATCATATAACCTTATAATCAACGCCACTTGCTCATGCAACTTCCATGACAATTCAACTAAGAAAAAACCTAAAATCCACTCTCCAAACAAAGTTATCCTCATAATAAACCTTAAAAAATCTAAATTATTTAACTAAATAAAATTACATCCAATATCTACTTACTACATGCAAAGTTATATAGATTTTTGTACAAAATTCGGGCTGCCGTTTCTCTCCAGGGTTTTCACCAAAAACACTGCATATTGATCCTTATCGTAACATGATTCCTCCAAAACCACCAAATATAACCAAAAATTTTGCATCTTTATTTAAAACACAATCTCTTTCTTCTGCAACTTGTCAAAATCCTTTGAATCCAGTTCAAACAACCCCAAACCCAGTGCAACGTTTAGTCGAAAACATATTGTCCATGATACAACCAACCCTACTGCCCAAGACCAATACTCAATCATCTATACTGTGTCCAGAGATTGAATAGATTCCCAAGAATACAAAGAGAGTTATCTTCAACAATGGTGAACCAAACATTTACTATACTCCAGAAGAAACCCAACTTTTATCCAAAGAGTTTAATTAAACTCTTATTGGCAAGTGTGCATATTGTAAGCCTTCCATGGGTGCGATCAGTGAGTTTATAACAAGAAGATGGGCGCTCAAGCTTTACAATACTAACCTGAGCAAAATAAAACAATCAAAGTGGACTCGAGAACAATCAAGGGGATTCAAAGGGCAGAGGGGGCCAAGGTCGTCGAGCCATGGTCGCCTCTACCTCCTAGCAAGCTCAAGGGCTGGCTGTTGAGTTTGCTGCACATGCCTTGGATAGCCAACCCAACATTTTCAACGCCCAAGTATGACCCTCCCTTCCAAGTTACAAACATGCAAGGTCATGAAATTTTTCAAGACAACAAATCAAAAAGAACATGCGAAGAACATGTGAAGAACATACGAAGAACGTACAAAGAACACATGAAGAACATTCAAAAATTCATACAAAAAGGTGAAGTTCAATCCAAGAATCATGCTTGAAAATTGTAAAAATTCATAAATTTACCTCAAGATGGTAATCGTTGGGTGGCGGCGGCTTCAACAAAAGGCGGTGGCACAAGCAGCTCTTCGAGGGTCCAAGCTTCCTCTCCTCCCTTCTCTCTAGCCAAACTTCAAAGTGAGGTGAGAAATGCGGAAAATAGCAAGTATATATAAAGGCCTAAGCTACTTAGGCAACTAAAGCCCTAGTCCTTTAGGCAAATTAAGCTCGTTACCAATGAGTTAAGCAAACACATACCTCAATTAATAAAAATAATTAATTGAGGTATGCGAGCAATTGCGAGGCATAAGAGAGGCCTCTTCTATTGCCATTCGGCTAAAGGCCCCTGTGAGGCATAATAGAGGCTCCTCCTACTGCCACTCGGCAAAGGAGGCCTCTCCTATTGCCACTCGGCTAAAGGCACCTGTGAGGCATAAGAGAGGCTCCTCCTACTGTCATTAGGCAAAATGGCCTCCTTGACAACACTAGGAAAAGTATTAGTACTAGGCAAAATGGCCCTCTCCTACTGCCACTAAGCAAAGTGGCCTCCTTCACACCACTAGGTATAGTGGCCTTCTCCTACTAAGGACCTACCTCACACCACTCAGTTGGTAAGGACTAAGGTATTTCCAACTAACAAGAGACTTGGGTAAGTCTATCCTTGTCCGTGCCTAGTACCCAAGGCAACTGAAGATGAGTCTCACTCAGTAAGGATCAACCAAGGAGCTAGAGTCTAAGTGAAATGCTACTCTGAGTATTAATGGACTATTGATAAACAAAGCCTCCTAGTGAGCATATCTCTTCCTAAAATCTAGTACTTATCGTCCTACTATGATCTTACCTCTAGCATCTAGGAGAATGGTGATGAAGTCTATCCTATCACAACTTAGAGTTTGAGTCTATGTGGAACATCGTTTCCTATATCACTATAAAAAAAGGTACTAGGTACCGGGTAATGGAATGGAATTCAAGTTGATTTACTCTATATTTTTCTTCGATTAGCTTACTGACTTGGGCATCGGAGTCCCTTTGGCTGCCTTTGGCCTTCGGTTCACCTAGGTTTTCTTTTGTCTAGTAGGCTTACCAAGGCTTTTTTGCCAACATCTCTATCCGTACGAGGTGGGGACCTAAATCCACGCACAAATACCGAAGGTTAGTGTAGCATCACCCAAAATCGGAAGAAAAAAATGAAGAAAGATAACTGATGAATCTAGTTTCCACATTAAATAAGAGGGAATGTTATTCGAATTTCAAAATATTGATTTTAGAGGAAGATGTTGATTGAACGTCTTTAGAGAGAGAGAGAGAGAGAGAGAGAGAGATAGATAGATAGATAGATAGATAGAGATGAAGTGTTGCTGATTGTGTTTCGAAGATACAGCATCATGAGGGAGAGAGAGACCGACTTCTTTGGAAAGGATTTATTATGGGTTTTTGTTTTCAAAACCCTTTTTAGGCAACTGCTATATAATAAAAGGGTATTAAAGTTTTTTTATATCACAAGATGACGTTTTTCCAAAACATTTTTTACTATGGACTTATCTACTAACAAATCTAATTTAGTTTACTAACTTCTGAAGGACCCAAAATTAATTTTCACCTCTAATTACCTCCTAAGTATTTGCTCAAAAGGCCTGTCTCTATAGACTCTATTTCGTGATCCCAGTTATGTGCACTTTGAATTTGGAACATTTAAGCGAAATCAATCGTGAGTTTAAATTTGATCGCATCTCTTAACAAATTATTTTGAAGTCAAACTTTGTGCAAATTCGGAGAAGGATGATACGATGGAATACTACTAGATGGTGTAGAAAACTAAAAAATGTGAGCTAGAGAACTAAGTGAGCTCTGCGTGAGTGGGTGTTTATGTGCAGAATAACAGTAGTAAGAATATAAAGGGATAAGTGGTTCACCAAACTGAAGATTTAGGCTAGTCCAATCTAACGATGTCTCTTGCTCATCTGGTTTGTATTGCTTAGAAAAAAAGAAGATTATAGTGTGCTGAGAATAATGTTACCTGGATCGTCGATCGCTTTGGTACATGGTATGAGTATGAATATATGGTACGACACTTTTTTAAGTATGTAGTATGATGATGGTAGGCTTAGTTGGTAGAGTATTTTGGGTCACAATTCATTTTAAAACTCTTATGCAAATCGTTTTTACTACTATACAACATTATATATTACAGAACATTCATAAACACTAAACCATCTATCATTTATCTTATAGATGTGCTTAATTTTCTATTATCTAAAACAATGTATAATTATAAATCTATATATATGTAGTCAATCAATATATATTTTATATCTATGCTACATGTGCTAAAGTGAATTGATTTATAATTAGTATTACAATTTTGGGTCGTCCATTTTCGTGATTTAGATCGTGAACCCGTCCTATTTAGGATCGATATACTCAGATCGTGGGTCATCAGGGGTTGAGTGAATTGTGGTAACCATGTTGATAACACAATTGCATAAGCCTTAGGTGAGGCAAGGGCTTGCTTATTTATGCATTAGGGTAGTGTGGTCTTCGTTTTTATGATTAAGTAATCTCCCAAGGGACTATTTGTTTTATGGGTTTGAGGGGGCTATGAAAGATGGGTTGGGGATAAATATTCCAAACCATACACAAAACCCACGTTTGGGTAAACATTTAAAGGCTGGGTTACCAAGCCTAACTTGCTACAAGGCCCAGATCTAAACACTAGATCATGAGTTTCATCAAACCCATGGGGGGAGGGGGGTTGGTTTCGGATGAGGGTTAATGGTTTTGACTACAAAAAGATAATTATATCCTAAAACCCTATCTAAATTTTACAATGTTACAATGTCTAGTATGGTTATTGCTTTATTGCGCTTAATTATGGTTTTGAATAATAGTTATATTTTATCAACATTAATGTTTTTTGTCATAAGTTACGAAGAAAAAATAATCAAATATGAAAACCATAATGACACAAGAAAATGTACGTATATAAATATGAGTTTGGATTAGATTAATGAAGGGACAAAATAGTTATTTATATATAAACTAGTTATTGTCTGTGCTTGAAGGCACAAAATAATAAAAAATGATAAACAATAAACATATTTGTATTCATATCTAAAATCAAATCACAAACATAGAGAAATGATAAATGAATTTAAGCATCGGTTTGTAGTGGGGGTGAGAGGCAATAGGCGACAGTGGTTGTGGTAGGGGACGGTGATGGTTGTGGTGAGTGACAATGACCGTGGTAGCGGTGGTGGTAGTGGGGGCGGAGTTGGCGGTGATGGTAATGGTGGCGGTGGTGGCAGTGGCAGTGGCAGTGGCGGTGGTGGTGGTGGGGGCAACAATGAGGGTGACAGCGATGGTGGTAGCAATGACGGTGGCGGTGACGGTGGTGGGCGTGGTGGTGTTAGAGATAATGGTGTGACAGTTTCAAATATTTTTTTTTTTAAAGTATTTATGAGAAATAATTTTTAAAAACACTTTTAAAAAATCACTCCAAACACACCAGCTTGTTTTTCCTATTAAATTTAGGGTGTTAATATTAGCCGTTAGATTAACTTTAAAGTAAAATTTAAAGTGATCTAAACCGTAAATAGCAAAAGTCATTTTGTTTATCTTTTGAGATTTGAATTGTAAGCTATTTTATTATATAGATATATTATCATAATAGTGATATATCTTTGGGCATACTATATATGAATATGAATGAGATTAAATGTTGAATCACATGTTTATAAATAAGAGTTTGGGTTTGAAATAGTTTGGAAAACCCAATCCAAACCCCTCTGAAAAAAACAATCCAGAAAACCCCAAGTCACTTAGAATATCTCCGGAATCCTCGGCCGTTAGAGGCTGCTCCCATTAGGCGCAATAGCTCACTTGGTGGTTAGGTTTGTTTTTTTCCTTCTCAAGGTAGGGTTTACCGATAAAATTCTTTTGGATAAATTATAAGGGGTACACCAAATTAAACTTATTTGACAAAAAATACACACTAAAAAATGTAAGGTTATTAAGTACTTAATTTTAATATTTATTTGTATTCAAGTACATAATTTGAATTTATCTATTTTTATTGTAACATTAATCCATGTGTATTTAATGCACCACTTTTCTTTGAAAAATGGTGTATTAAACATCTGCTAGTTTTATGAGAGAACTTTATATATATATATATATATATATATATACGTTTTTATATATACATAAATACATATATATATCTTTTAATACACCTTGATTCATGCATTTTTTTTTAGAAAGTGGTTTTATTTTCAAATTAATTTAATATCCGAATAGTGTAATAGTGTAACAATAACAAATGTAACAATGTAACAGTATAACAATAATAGTGTAATAAGTTATTTACATAAAAATATTGTACTATTACATTTTGTCAAACATATAGTTTCATATAATTTCATTCAAAATAGTTCATCTCTGTTTTGAATTTGTTACTGAACACTGTTTTTGTTACAGTGTATTTGTTACATTGTTATTATTATATTGTTATTGTTATACTATTATATTATTTGGATATTAAATTAATTTGAAAATAAAATTATTTTTTAAAAAAAAACGTTTGAATCGAGGTGCATTAAAAGATAATTCAAAATTTAGATAAAAGATTTAACAACAAGTATATATATACATAAATACAAATATATATATGTGTGTGTGTGTTTATAAATAAGTATATATATATATATATATATACATGTATTAACAAATACACATGAATCAAAAATATATTTAATACGTATTTATATATATTAATAAACATACATGAATCAAGGTGCATTAAATATAAGAGATTTTGAATTAAAATGACCCTAAAATGGGCATTTATGTCTTTTTAACTCATATTTTGTTTTATGTATTTTTTGTCAAATAAGTCTAATTAAGTGTACTGACTTTCAAAGAACCCAATTCTTTTCTTGCCTTTAACGAAAATTGTTGGGCTGCTTGTCATATTTAGTGGGCCTTTTTTATTGGACCGACTAGGCATAACAGAGGTAAACCTTTTATGTCAAAAAGTTGGCTAGAAATGTCCAACCTTGTTTGGGTTGGACCGTCTGTTTTAACGTAGGGAAAATTGGAAGGGATATACCAAATTAAACTTAATTATAAAAAATACACAAAAAAAATATTGGGTAATTAAATCCTTAATTTTGATAATTAAATTGTATTTAAGTACATTATTTGAATTTTACTAATTTTTTTGTGATATTTTTGTCCTCCATTGATCCATGTGTATTTTTTTTGGAAAGTGATGTATTAAATATCTCCTAGTTTTATGGGAGAAATTTTAATATTCTATTTTTGTATGTTCTCCTTTAATTCATGCGTATTTTTTAAAAAAAAAGTAATTTTGTTTTCAAATTATATTTAATGCACCTTTGATTCATGCGTATATTTTTGGAAATTGATTTTGTTTTCAAATTATATTAATATTATAACAGTGTAATAAGTTATTTATACAAAATATTGTACTATTACAGTTTTTCAAACATATATTTTCATATAATTTCATTCAAAACAGTCTATCTCTGTTTTGAATTTGTTACCACATGCACAAAAAAATGAACACTATTTTTGTTTAGTGTATTGTTACACTATTTGTTTTGTTATACTATTATGAAATTCGGATATTAAAAAATTTTAAAATTCAAACAAGTGATATATTTTAAAATCAACGGAATATTAAAATTCTCCAATAAAACTAGTAGTAATAAATATTTAATGTATAAATATAATTTGAAAATAAAACCACTTTTCATAAAAAAAAAAAAAGCATAAATCAAGGTGCGTTAACGATAATAGATTTTAAATTAAATGATCCTAAATTTCATCGCTTAATAAATACCTTGTTAAAGTTTTTAAAAAATAAAATTTTACAACATAGACATTTATGTTTTTGTATCTCAAATGTGTATTTTTTTTTAAAATATTTTATTTTATGTATTTTATTATAATTATATCTAATTTAATGTACTGACTTTCGAAGAAACCTTTAACTTATGTATCACACTACTCATGGTGCAAATTGGAATGCAACTCTCAGCAATCAATTTGCATGTTGGTCAACAAAAGGGGCACACCACGTTTGAGTGCAAATCACTTTCTTTTGGACCAAAAGTAAGTTGCCATTTTCGTAAAGTGCTTTAGATCATGTTAATGGCCAAGAGATAAAGAAAAGTAGGTGTAATATGATCACCCAGGAAAAGCTTTTGAATCATTCAAAACTGACCCCTACCTCATCCCCGCATTCCCTCTCTCAATAATGTTATTGTGATCTAAATTGTTTACTTAATTTATCATAATTATTGAATTGATAGTTAATTCTAACTAATATTGGAATCAACCATCATTCCAATGATCAAATTACATTGATCTAGTTTTTTAGTCAAACCCTCTTATGTCAAATAATCAATAGTTCCCCACTAACTTCTTGATAATATTTACCAATACTAAAACGCTAAACTGGCGTGCAAATGATATCTTCTTGCGGGTAAACGTCAAATCATTCTAATCATGCAATCTTTGGTATCGTGAATGAAAAATAAATTTGAGATACATGCAATCATCCAAAAATCAGTTGTATTGATTAAATTTGACTTTTATGCAATCGGGACAACCCTTTTTGGTTCCAGCCTTCCTTCTTTTTACCAAACACGGGTGGTTTGAGATTATTATTATTTTTTTATTAGAATGGAGTAATTTTGAAAGTAATTCTCAAACTCAAGTAGTTTTTAAAAATGTCGATTCATTTAACTAACATCTTTTACACAACTATTTTAAAAATCTTAGATATTTTTGAATTTGTTATGTAAAAAAGGGGACACCAAGGAGTATTTTGTGGGTATTCAATGTCACGGATTTGGAGTTAAAATATTTGATTGCATAAATTGTGGCTTATTTGTTGGGATACATGAGGTTTTCTTGTGTGGCTTCCTTAAAAATGATTGCTGGTAGGAAGGGATTGGTAGAGTTTATCATATAAAGATTTTCAATTAATCATGGACTCACCTTTACTGTGTTAATAAGTCTTTACCTCAAAGGTCTCCGCCAAACAAAGAATCTTTTTCAAGGGCAGAAAAATTCGACATCTCCTCTATCGTGGATCTTTGAAAAGGATCATTCTTCCGAATTAGGTTTCTTTGAAATTTTAAAATTTGCTTAAAATTGTAATTTAGCCAAATAAAGGGTAAGGCCGAAAGTGTAATCCTCCCCCCCCCCCCCCCCCCCCCACCCAAAAAAAAAAAAAAAAACCTAGATCTCCAAATTCTGATTTTATTCAAAAACTCCTACTTACATAGCCGAGGTTTAAATTAAAAAAATAGCATGATCAAATCAAGTAACAATAAAAATGATGAAATAAAACTCAATACACACTTGTAACATGTTTTTAAAAAATATTAAAGTCACTTGGGGCGAAACTTTATTAATAATATCTAGGAGTTACATGCGGTAAAGGGAGGAAAACATCCAACCTTGCCTCTTATTTTGTGTTGAAGAGGTCAGTTGGACCAATATTTTTAAAATTTATTTGGGTTTAAGAATTATTTTTAGACTGGTCTAGAATTTTTTTTCCCAAACCACACGGGTTTGGTAAAAAACTCTTCCTTCCTCCTACCAAATGAAAAAGACATGAGCTGACTAAGCCTTTTGCAGTAGTGTCACTGTCCAAACACACAGCACAATCTTTTTCATGATGGAATTTACATTGTCCTGCGGTGGTTTTCTATCTAAATCTTTCTTGGAATGGTGCTGAGAGTGAGAGGAGGAAATGGGTTCTTGCTGTTTCAGAATATCTTGCAAACATACAGTAGATTCTGATACGCTCCTTATTTTGGAAATGAGTAATGGGCTTATGAACAGGTAAGGAGAAGGGATCAACCTTGCGAGGTGGACCTATTTTGTAGGGTAGGATGCTTTGAGGGTTCCTAGGCCTCCAGTGAAAGAAATTCGAGTTTTTCCGGTACTCCTATGTTCAACAAAGGAACTTGCAAATACTGCTAGATAATTTATTCATATTTCCCGACTCTTTAAATAGAGTTTACAGGTTGGTGATAACACTAATCAATTCCTAACTATTAGGCTCGTAAATGAACTTGCTTAGCCTTTTCTGCAAGCAGATGTTCAAGAATTAACTCGACAACTCATAATACAAACTTCTTTGTTCTAGTGGTAACTTCTCAGCTACTATTGATAGTGTTTACTAAGGTGATTCTAGTAAAAAATGTCCCCCAAAAATGCCTTTTTTATTTTTTTTTTATTTTTATAATTACCTTTTGAGTACTTATTCAAAGGATTATTTATTTCGAGACGTAATTACTTAATGTAACGCGTGCACATTTTAGATTTGAATCACTTGAGCAAAATTTCAATGCATGATGGTACCAAAATTTTATTGCTATTATCATCACACGGTTGATTTGAACAAACATTCATTCTCTCTAAATTTCAATTCAATTCAGGAACCACTCTCATAGGGTTTGGGCCTCTACAAACAGCTCTCAAAAACATCCAGCAAGATGAAAGAAGAAAGTAATCCTCGAAAATGCTTGAAATCGAACCTTCACTCCCAATTTTCTTCTTTTGTTTTTTTTCAGAAAAAGTATGAATTCAAATCTCAGCAATCAATTTGCATGGCGGCTAGCAAAAGGAGTGAAATTACATTTCAAAGTCAAGTTATACTTTTTTAAATGTGAAATTACAACTATTTGAAATAATTTATGATCGATTATAAAATGTTGTGATAGATTATGAATATCCCTAATCAGTTATAATTTTACTTTCAAAAGTTATAAATTCTATGATCGGCTTAGATATTTTATAATTGATCATATTGTTTTACATCTATTTAAGGATTAATTTTAAATTGTACCCCGAAAGATTATTTTAATCTTAATTTACACTCTTAAAAATAAAAAATTTTAATTTGTACCGTCACAGATGAAAATTTATATAAATGTGCACCTCAAGTTAACAACATATAGTTTGCGGTCTAAAACTAAGTAAATAAATTACACCTAGACCCCTTTATGCTTGTCATTTAATCATCTATATTTCTCACATTTAAAATATTACATCTACATCCCTTAAGGATCCAAATATGACTAAAAATGTTTCCCAAATTGGGTATTCAAATAATTCTGTTTAAGTGATGTATTGCATTGGATATAAAGAACATTTTATAAATACATGCATTATATTGAACATTCAAATGATAAACTCGATTTTTAATTTTAAAGTATAAAAGACCCACAAAATAAATGATAGTATGAAATTATAATTTTTTTTTATTAGGATAAAATCATATTTTTTAACGGTTATATTAACAGATATCAACGATAAGGGTTTATGTGTTATACGTGTACAAACGTCAGGAGGTGTAGGAGTAATATTCTAAATATGATAATGTCTAATTGATTAAGTGACAAATATAAAGGGATCTAGTGTAATTTATTCATTTAATTTTAGACAACAACCTGACAGTTGTTCGTTTCAGGTGCGTATTGATATAACTTTTTATTTTCGAGGGTATATATTAAAAATTTTAATCTTTAAAAATATAAATTAAAATTTAAACGATCTTTCGAGGTATAATGTATAATTAACCCTTAACTTAATTATTACTTGAATATAAAAAAGTATAAATTCAAGTACCGTACGCAATCTTTCGGGTCAGTGCACATCACTTTCTCTTCTTTTGTATCAAAAGTAAGTTGCCATTTCCGTACGGTGCTTTCGATCATGTATTGGCCAAAGGGAAAAGAAAAACAGAATTTATATCATCGCCATCTTTATCCAAACAAAAGCATCATATGGCCTCGCTCATCAATCGACCTCTTCCTCATCCCACCATTACCTTTTTTTTCACTCACCAACCTCCTTTAATCAATCTCTTCTCATGGCTAATAAATATTTAGTTTCCGACAAACACGACAATAATGGTTATCAAATCATTGTTAAATGCATCTTTTAAATTCGTAATTGTAACATAAGGTTGTTTATATATAACTCAAATTATTTGTAATTAAATACACTGGTTAAATCGGATTTATATAATAAAATGAACTTGGTTTCTTGCAGTAGGCTATTAAGGTTAATTTTTTATTTTTATTTTTATTTTTGGAGCCACTAGTGGAATGACTTGTTTGGGACCTTAAGGATAAATGTTCAACATGGGGATGATTTATGCTGTCGGTGAGATAAAGTTAGAAGCACCAAAGCCTCAACATGGTAGGGTCGAAAATTATGGACAGATTAAATTGAATAAAAATCTAGAATTTGTATAAAATAATCGAACTAAGAATGAATATGATTGTGTCAGTTTGTTCAAGTTGAGCACGATCCATGTGATCTGTCAGATGAGTTAAGAGCAAATTAAACTTCATCCCTGAACTACACCTCTCAATTTATGTTGGCCTCTAAATGATTCATTTTTCTCGTATTGCATCTTAAAGTATAGATTTAAATTTCATAGTGTAATCCAATGATTGTCTTCTATCCAATTTTCAACGGCAAATCAACAAAAAACAATAGAATTCCACTCAAGGAGAGAGAGACCACATCTCCCTGTATAGTGAGATCCCATTTTGACCTTTATTTGTTGTGAAAAATTAGATAAAGATCAACAATTGGAACAATGTAAAATTCAAACAAAGATAAAGCGGATAATTTAGGAGGCAATGTAGAATGAGAAGCATAGTTCAAGAGTCAAAGTATAATTTTTCTTTTTTGGGTAGGGAGAGGGGAGGGGACTTGAACCCTTGACCTCAAGAAGGCAAAACCTTCACAAGTTAAGAAGGTTTATTAATTAATGAATTTTTGTAGGCTGGTACATAATATATGATTTAATTGTGTAAAAGTGTTTTGGATAAAACTATTTGTAGAGAGATTCTTTTTATTTGTGAATATAGAATATACACATGCGTAAATACTAACTGGCTCAATCTCATGGATTTGGAAACATTTGGAAATCAAGTATCATTCCCATGAAATCTGGCCACTAGGAGCTCGTTCAAAACAGGGTGTTTAAAATTTAAACAAAAACTGTCATAAAGTCCATCAGAACAAAATCAAGAAGACAAACAACTGAAAATTGTGAGAACAAAAAAATCTTCTGCACATATTGACTGTACATATGTTGGAGCACCATTGAAGTGCTGAGATCAGAAGGAAAACATTGGAAGCATTTGTAGATACCTTAAAAAAAACAAGTCGACCATTTCTTTTTTTTTTTCAGGAGGTAAAGAAGAAAATTTGGAATAAAATTTTGTGCAGATTAAATTGAATTAAAATTTGAAATTTCGTTAGAAGGGATGAATAGCTTCGAAGAAGAGTTCATTTATTCTCTACCCATTGGTTGGAATCATAGTTGGGACAATTTGCTTCAAGGGCAAGCTGCACCAGGGAAAATAATAGAAGAAGCAATTGTGGGTCGGAGAGACTCATAGAAAAATCATTTAATTTTTTGTGGTTTTTTTAGATTAATTGAAAATTTCAGTCAAAAGATTAGTTACATTCCTGACTTGAAAATATTAGACTAAGCAAAAATATTATACGCTACTTTCCGAACAAAAAAAAAAAATATCATAAAATGTTCTTTGCACGTAAGAAAAAAGATATCAAATTTGGAGGAAACATATCTCGACCGAAAAGTAGTGATTACGATCGATCTAATTCCAATTTGAAGTATGTGCATATACTTCATCCTTTCTACAAGCAGGGCAAAACATTATTACTCCTCTGTTTGGTGTGGACAATTATGTTAAAATTCATTGCCCAAAAGTAGGGTCGATCTGACTTTTTTTCATGATAGAGAATCATCATAACTATATAGTCTTTGGACTTTTGAATATATAATAAATTAAATATGCAAACAATAATCTACAAATCATACACATTGAACATCAAATCAAAATTCTCTTATAAGATTCGAAAATAAGAACTCGAGCTAATAACTTCCTAAAGTCTCTTTTTTCGAAACTTTACTATTGGTTTTTTTTTTTTTTTTTGTTCCTACTTCGCTAACAGGTTAACTAGCAGATATTATTGAAACTTGATACCTTCAAATAGTAATTATAATTGAATAGCTTGGTGAGCTTGTCGAAAAGAGTCAATTAACAGGCTCCCTCAGTCATGCAGATAACCCAGTTTGTGAGTAGATTTTGGTTGGATGAAACATAATGCTTCTAAGTGGGACAGGCAATAATTGCTATCTGAAGTCGAGTCGGAGATCACATGCAATATGCGGTGTAGAAGTTGTCAAGAAAGCTCTCTCATTGGCCAACCATAACTTAGATGCCAAATAATTCACTTCATCACTAGCATTTCCACCTCAGCACCCATAAAATAATCCCTCTCTCTTTCTCTAACACACACAGAAACACAGGCACACCCATTATTAACATAAATAAATCATAGGAAAGCGTTTGTACGCTTTATTTTTGGTAATTTTAAGGAAAAATATGTAATTTACATGAACTCAAATTCAACCATGCCATTCCACTTGGAGACCATACACGATTCAATAATTACATGTGCATTATTCACTGGCACTCATCACCAATATGCATTATGTTCTCATCAATAAAGAATTAACTATTAGAAAGCCCCAAAATAGGGCAAAAAAGAAGCAAAAAAAAAAGGTAGAAAGAAAGAAAAGGAATGAGAGAGGATGGGCAAGGGGATGCCTCATATTACACCTTGGAATAGAAGGGATAAATTATACAACCTCTACAAATGAAGGGAGCCTTACAAACTGAGGGGACGTTACATATCAGACCATCCAGATGTTGACACGTAGCGTCTTACCTCGGTGTATGGATTATGTCACTCGGACGAAGAGCAGTGATGATGCAGGGACAACAGGGGCCCCTTGTGGTCATGACGTCACTTGGCATTGTCTGACGTCATTCGGGTGAAGGGCAAAGCCCCTCGAATTTGTGACGTCACTCGGGGAATAACAACTTGATAATTGACGAGGAACATGATTTACGAAGATTTGTACCCAGTTCTCAGTAAGCGTGGGTCCATTATCCCATGTTGTCGGAGTAGATGTGATAATACATTGTAGCCAATCATGAAAAGATCCATAAGGATAGTATACTCGGTGATAAATGCATATTATGAACATACAACGAGTATTTATCCCTTGGGATTTGTAATTCCTGCACTGTAATTTGCAATTAATAAGCAGTGTACTCTTAGATGCTGAGGGGTTAATGCCATTAATGGCTGTCTTGTGAGACGCGGGTGGATAGATCAGGAATTGAGGGCAAGGGGGGAATCTAGCTCGATACTCCAACACCTGACAAGGTCAGCAAGCTATCTCAGGCAGTAGCCAATCAAGAAGCCTTTTGCCAAGAAGAGGGGTTTCCTCGAAAGAGGCACCCATTTGCTAAGAAGGTATAAGTAGCCCTCTTAGTCGAAGGAGAGAAGTAGGCACAACACTCCAACCCCAACACTAAATACTGTCTCATTCCCTATGAAAACTAACTCAAGCATCGAAGGGGAATCGCCAGATACACCTTCGGCCTCCCTTTTAACCATTTCTCTTTGACCCTTAGGTCCTTCGTCATCCTCATACAATAAGGCTATCCTCGAGTGTCAATCAAAGTGTCTCTAACTCATTATTGTTCAAGAAATCATCAGCACAATTTGACAACATCTGTGGGAAAATCAAGAACTTCCCTGTAGCTAGCATGATGGTTAACATTCAATTGAGAGATTATGTGGCCGACAACCCATAACATCAGAGAAATACCAACACCCTCCCAAAAATATCGATGTCCAAATCGGTGCACCACATTGAAAACTTAGTTCTGCACTAGGTCGTCAGCCAGGAGTGCGCCTTATAGCCTAGGCAATAGTCTCAACACACTGTCCCCAACCTCGTGTGGGCAGGGTAGGACCCCTCACCTATGAGCTGGTGGATCTAATAGAAGAATGGTTGGAGGGTTGTTTTAAGCATATCGAAGAAGATCATGTCAACGTACTTAATCTATTAGACGAGTTTGGGCGCTTTAGAGAATCAAGGAGCCTCAGTCACTTCTGTAGGAGCAAGTCCTACCGAGAAAAACTAAGTCGAGATGATCTCCGTCACCCTCTCTCTCAGATGGTGACGAACTCTAGTAAGCCACAACCTACTCATCACAAGACGAGGGAGGCCAAGACCCCAAAGAAAAGGGAGAAACTGTTGGTAGAAGATGACCTCCGTTGATGTCTATCGTAGCGAGAAGTGAGGGATGAATCTGAGGGGTCCACCCACTTCGTGAAGGATGCTTGGGTAAGGCAACACGAGGCATTTCCCAAGCGCCAGAATGGGGACGATGATTTAAGGTCTCACCTAAACTCAAAGAGACTCAGGAAAGTTGTCTAGCTATAGAGGGACAATACCGATGATGAACCCATCCATTCTCCTTTTGTTTGGAACATGAGGGAAGTGGAAATGCCTTGTAAGTTTGTATTTCCCCGTTTCAAGGTGTACAACAATTAACCTTAGGGATACCACAACAAAATGGTATGAAAATTTATCCCCAGAGAGCATAGGGTCGTGGAAGTAGTTGACTGCACAGTTTACTGCTTGGTTCATCACGGGTAGTAAGCACCCAAAGGATGTCGGGTTGTTATTTTCCCTCTAGCAGAGGGACAATGAAAGCCTCAAACAGTATGTTGCCCACTATTAGTAAAAGGTCAACGAGGTGGAGGGGTGTTCCAAGGTGATGACCGCTTCTTCTTTTTGACATGATTTGTCCCAAGACGAGTACCTGCACTGGTCCTTGATGAAGAAGACCCCCTCCACTATGATTGAAATGATGACTAGAATCAATTAGTACTCCAAAGTAGAAGATGACTTAGGGGTACACAAGAGCAAGGCTTCAGCCCTGAAAGGGAAGTAAGAGCCTTGCCGAGAAAGAGAGCAGAGTAAAAAGGAGAGATCTGCGTCCATGCCGACCCCAAGTTCATTTAGAGGAGTCCATACGATTTTCAAGGAGACAATTTACAAGATGTTGCACAAAATTAAGAAGAAACCGTTCTTTAAATGGCCTGCCAAAATGCAGAGCGATCCCTCAAGGAGGAACCAGAATGCCTAGTGCTCTTATCATTAGGCCACGGGGCACCTCATGGAAGATTTCTAGTTACACAAGGCCTTCCCCGAAAAGCTAGTAAAGGAAGAACACCTCAATGAATTCATAGACCGAGAGACATCAACGGAGGGAGTTCAAGTGGTTGAAACGGAGGAAAATCTCACCATTGTCATTGATGTGATTCATACCTGTCCCTTGGAATGACCGACCACTAATACATTCAGAAAAAATTTGAAGAAGGTGGTGATGGTGCAAAAATTAGAGGAAGGCAGGGTGGAGACAACCATCCAATGGAGTGGATATCACCTTCAAAGGCTAATTTAGCCAGGGTGGTGTTTCCACACAATGATGCCCTAATCATCACTCTATGAATATCCAACTTTGATGTAAGGCACATTTTGATTGAATCTGGGAGCTCCTTTGAAGTCATGTACAAAAATATGCTTTAGAAGATGGGCTTAGCCCCAAAGACCTCACCCCAGTGAAAACTCTTCTTGTCGGCTTCAATGGTTCGTACGCTCTCCCCCTTAAGAAAATTACCCTACTTGTCAAAACAGGTCCCGTCGTCTTGGCCACAGAATTTGTAGTTATTGACTTGGATTTGCTTTACAATACGATAATGGAAAGAATGTGGCTACACATCCTCAAGCCCGTCTGTTTCTCCAATCATTAGAAGCTTAAGTTCCCCACCTCGTAGGGAGTCCACAGATCAATCCTCAACCAAGAGTTGCTTCTATACAGTTGTGAAGGCAGGGGTGAAATCCAAGGGAAAGGAACCCAATCCCGAGGCCATACTAAAGAAACAACAATCAAAGTTTAAGCGATGGGGGGTTGAAGAGCTGAGGTTGGACCTTTGTTGATTACTCAATAGAGGAACTGAGGACTGTATATATAGATATGAGGGATAAAGAGAGGTTTTTTCTAATAGGATCTTTAATGCCTCTAGAGGATCAAGAGGAAATGGTTGTTGTACTAGATTAGAAAATTGATGTGTTCGCATGACACCCCTCGGAGATGAGGGGGATAAGTCCTGAAATCATAAGCAATCAGTTGCATGTAGACCTAGGCTTCAAGCTAGTGAAGTAGAAACCACGACAGGTGGCTCCGCACCATGTCAACGCCGTGAACGAAGGTCGAATGAATCATGGAGGCCGCTACAATCAGAGAAGTTTACTTTCTGACATGGTTGTCTAACATGGTGTGCGCAAGAAAAAAATGTGAAAAATGGCATGTCTGCGTCGACTTCACAGATTTGAATAGGGCTTGTCCCAAGGATGATTATGCACTCTCGAAGGTGTACCACTTGGTGGACACTATCATGGGGCACGATCGAATAACGTTAATGGATACACGAGCAGGCTACCATCAGATTCTATTACATACAATGTATTAGGAAAAAGTGTACTATTACAAAGTTACAGAGTCATGTTGTTCGGTCTTAAGAATGTGGGGGCTACTTATCAATGCCTAATATACAAAATATTTAAGCAACAGATAAGGGTGAGTTTGGAAGTGTACATTGATGACATGCTCATAAAAAATAAGCACCAGGAGGACCACCTAAAAGACTTGGAGATCACCTTCCAAACGCTCTGGGAGTATAAGTTGAAGCTGAACATGAAAAAGTGCGCGTTCGAGATTAGCTCGGGTAAGTTCCTCAAGTACTTGGTTATGCGGTGCGGCATAGAGGCAAGTCCCAAGCAGCAACAATCGATCACTAACATTCAAGAGCTAAAAACTATCAGGGACATACAGAAGTTGACAAGGATGTTGGCCACTCTAAATCGCTTCATATTTAGATCTTTTGATAAGTGTAGATCCTTATTCAATGCTCTAAAAAAGGCACAGAAGGACAAATAGGATGGCGAGTGAAGCAAGGCGCTGCAGGGGATAAAAGATTACCTCAGCACCTCACCAACCCTCTCAGTGCCAGGAGATAAGAGATGTTATATCTCTTAGTTTTAAGAGTTCGCCGCGAGCGGAGCTCTGGTGCATGAGGTGGATTCCAATCAAAAGTCAGTATATTATGTAAGCAAGACGCTACTCGACCCCAAGGCAAGGTATCTCCCATTGGAGAATATGGTTCTGGCTCTAGTCACTATTGCGAGTAAGCTCAAGCATTATTTCCAAGCTTATCCCAGAGTGGTACTAACCAATCAACAATTGAAGTTTGTTCTTAGATGGGCAGATTTGTCTAGAAGGATAACGAAGTGGGCCATTTAAATAGGGGAGTAAGAAAACTAGTATAAACCCCGTAAGGCGATAAAGGGGCAGGTCCTGGCAGATTTGATTACAGAATTCACCCCCAAAGTTGCTCTCATAGATCCTTGGAAATTTTATGTGGATGGATCCTCAAACTAGAGGGGATCGAGAATCAGTATGGTCTTGATCTCCCCGGAAGGCGCTTTATGGAACAAGCTCTACGACTCGGCTTTAGTGCCTCAAACAATGATGCCGAGTACAAGGCCCTCATCTTGGCACTCAGGTTGGCCCACGTATTTGGAGCAACACATCTCCTAGAGTTCTGCGATTCTTAGCTTGTGATGAACCAAATGAACGCCGACTTCAAGACTAGTGATCCAAGGATGAGGGCATATCACGAAAAGCCATCTCCATTATACAGAACTTTCAAAAAGTGGAAGTCACACAGATTCCTCAGGACTAAAATTCCCATGACGATGCACTGGTGTGTCTCGCCTTGATCCTCAGGACAGAAGTCACGAGGAGAATAACTGTAGACTTTCTGTTGACACCATGCATAGTGGAAGAGGTGGACAACTTCCTAGTTAAAATGGAGGGAGGTTCTCCAAGTTGGATGGACACTTTCATTCAATATTTGGTGGTGGGGGAACTACCAGATTGTAAGAAGGAGGCCCAAAAAATCAAGCTCAAGGCCCCGAGATTTTGGGTATCGCCTGACTGGAAACTCTATCAAAAATCGTTCTCAGGTCCTTATTTTCTTTGCATTCCTGATGATAAAATCTAACCCTTACTGTATGAAATCCATGAGGGTATATATGGGGAGTATATGGGAGGGAGATCAATGGCTCACCGAGCGATGTCGCAAGAATATTGGTGGCCACACATGCAAAAGGATGCAAAAGAGTATGTACGAGAATGTGATAAGTGCCAGAGACATGCGCCTATAATCAGACATCGTTAGACCATTGCCCAAGGCACTGACCAATAAAAGATTCCTCCTCGTAGGGACAGACTATTTCAGAAAATGGGTGAAAACCAAATCCCTCACCTACATCTGGGACATCGACACCTAGAAGTTTGTATAGAAGAACATAATGACGCGGTTCGGTGTGCCCCCGACCATAATATCTGACAATAGGCCTCAGTTTAATAATAGACCTTTCAAGTCATTTTGCAAAAACCTGGGCATCAGGAATTATTATCACACTCCTACCAATCCATAGTGCAATGGGCAGCTTGAGTGTCTAATAAAATGATCATATCCGAAATCAAGAGGAAGCCAGAAAAGGTGAAAGGGAAATGGACCAAGGAGTTACTTGATGTTTTGTGGGCATACCGAACAACCCATCGGTCTTCCACGGGAGAAACCATTTCGCCCTAGCTTACTAGATGGATGCAGTAATACCACTTGAGGTCGGCCTCCCAACTATAAGAGCCCAAGCCTTCGACACAAGGATGAATGATTGGAAATTAGGCAAAGACCTCGACCTAGCCGAAGAACAGAGAGAAATGGCAGCCATACAACTCGCTAGGTACCAAGGTGAACTTGCCAGACATCACAACAAGAAGGTTCATTCTTAAAGCTTCCAAGTAAGTGATTTGGTGCTAAGGAAAGTCATTAGGAACACTCATGAAGCATCCGACGAAAAGTTGGACCCAACTAGGAGGGTCCCTACCGTGTTACAATGGTCGGGGGATCCGGATCTTACAAGTTGGGGGACTTAGATGGTATCGTTTTACCTATACCATGGAATGTAATGAATCTTAAGACGTATTACTTTTGAAATAAAAATCAACTTTTTGATCTCTTCTATGTGATAATAAAAATGCAAGTAAAGGGGAGAGAAATCTAAATACGAAAGGAACATTTCCATTATGAAAGAGCCCTTTGCATCTCCCAGGAAAAACAATGGAAAAAATTCCCAAAACAAAAGATGAAGGAAAATATATTTAAGCCACCGCATTTCCCTTGAGGAGAACTTCTATATCAACTAAAATATTATCATCGAGAACAGTAGGATCTGTTGATGTCGATGGAGGAACAAGGACATCAGGGACCTCTGAAACTGCGAGGTCAACTTGAGGTAGAGTAGGATGAGGAATGGAAGATGCCTTGGCCACAAGCACTTCATGGGAAGGAACGTAGATGTGTTCCTGGTATAAAGGCGAGGCAAACGCTGTCCCCACAATGGCAAGGGCAATGTCTCATCCTTGCTTGAAGAACTTTCACTTGATGTCCTCAAAAACAATCATCATGTCATCCTCATATCCCTAGACGAGCTCCTCCTTTCTCCTCGACCACCCTTCAACCTCAGTCGTCAACTTCTCTACCTGCTTAGTTAAAGTGGCGCAGTTGGCCTACAACTCAGTAACCTTGCCCTCAAAGTCAAAAACTTTGAGCAAGGGATAGATAGAGTGCCATTTCCTAGCAACATGAAGGGTTGACTGTTTAGCAAGCCTACATAGCCCATAATGCAACATTTGAAGCCACTATACATCTGAGCACACTTGGAAGGAAAACCTTTTAATAGGGTATTGGTGGATAATGAC
>CAUOFW020000859.1:0-11384 GCA_963454935.2 Ilex paraguariensis
AGGGTTTCGATTCTCCACCTTTGAATTAATTTGAAAAAGAGAATAGGATCAACCAGCCACAGCTTTGAAACCTTAATCACAACTGTCTTAAAAGGTGAAAGCATCATGTATTGTCCGTCATCTTAATCCTGAACACGCACAAAGCATATCAACCAGATCTCTAAAGCTTGAATTTGATCACAGCCCAATAGCCATGATGAGTGAGTTTTGCTTGGACCATAAGGATAGTTTGTCCAGCCATGGTTTCTTTTATAGATGTATTATGAGGGGATGAAATATTAGATTGTACTATTTTTCATTTAATTGGACTTAATATTTTGTTTTGTAAATAAATTTAATACCGTATTAATTATAAAAACATATATTAATCGTATATTTTTTATACTATAGATTTGTATTATTGAGGTATTTTAATACCACTAAAACATGTAGTATTATAATCTAATTTAAATGTATTATTCTACACATCTTCTATTACTAGCAATGCACGATGTGCGTTGCACATAAATAAATTTAAATTATATTATTTTTATAAAAAATATGAATTTTATATGTAATTAATTTAAATAATAAATTAGGTGTCAAATAATTAATTCATATTTTAATCAATAATTTATTTTGTAATTCCTAATTTATCATTTATTTAGATATTTATCTGACACTTTTAGGCGTATGCACATCTAATTATATTATATAATTATTAAGTTTAATTTTGTTAGTTAGATTGATTAGATTATTTATAATATTATTATATTATTACATGAAAAAAAAATATAATAAATATTTAACTATAAAATTCAATTTGATAATTATATGTGTATAATAATTTAACATATATAAGACTTTACTTTTTTATATAGATATAGATAATTATATGTAACTGTACTATTAATAAATGAGTTCAAAAGAATTTAGAAGTTTTTATAAAAAAGTTCAAACAAGTTAAAAGTCAAATAAACATAAATTAGATAAAAGTATATAAGTGGGTATAATTGATTTTATTACAATAATTATGGATAAAATAATAAATCAAAATTTTTTTACACATGCTAACATTTATAAGTACTAGTAATGCATACGTGTGTTGCACGTGAAAAAATTTAGATCATAAAATTTAGATTATAGCTTTTAGAAATACAAAGTGTATGAAGTTGACAAAGCAAAAAATTGCTGATGTATGCATTTAATGGTTTCTTGAATCCAATAAGAATTTCTGGCATTACAACATAAGAACAATAAAACTCCTAAATATAATTTACTAAATCTAAAACTANACGTGAAAAAATTTAGATCATAAAATTTAGATTATAGCTTTTAGAAATACAAAGTGTATGAAGTTGACGAAGCAAAAAATTGCTGATGTATGCATTTAATAGTTTCTTGAATCCAATAAGAATTTCTGGCATTACAACATAAGAACAATAAAACTCCTAAATATAATTTACTAAATCTAAAACTATTCTACCTCCACATGAATTCAAGAAGTTTGGTAACAAAACTAATTATACTCATAATATAATAACTCCTAAAACACTATAAGCCTACTAATAATAAACAATTAAATATTATGAGATTAGTTTAACAGATTAAATACTTCATTCTATGAAAAATACCTTTTTTTAAGCGTTCATTATCACTTTTATTGGAACACCAATTCAATTGAATACAAATTAATTTTAGTTCCAATTACAAAAACTATTGTAAGGTAAATGCAATAGCCAAACCCAAATAGATGAAAAATAAAGTAAAGAAAATATCATACTAGCAATAGGCATGTCCTGA
The DNA here is from genome assembly GCA_963454935.2 of Ilex paraguariensis. Classification (NCBI taxonomy): domain Eukaryota; kingdom Viridiplantae; phylum Streptophyta; class Magnoliopsida; order Aquifoliales; family Aquifoliaceae; genus Ilex; species Ilex paraguariensis. The sequence continues at coordinate 1,783 of CAUOFW020000859.1, forward strand.
CAGAGAAAAAAAAAACTCACGGGTTGACAACACCAAGTATCGTTGACCCACCATTCTTCACAGCCACAATATACTTAACGACGGGAGGATAGAGATGCAATGCCACTAATTTTAAAAGATTTTGAAGAAAAAATTTAATGCAGAGATATAAAACCAAATATATTAATGGAGTTACTAGAGAGATATAAGTCTATCGTCCTATTTCTACCTATATATATTTCTAAGTTCTTCATGGTCAAAATGGAGCAGAGAGAGTTTTCAAATTTTTGAGATCTAAGTTTTTTCATTTTTCAAATCTAAGCTCTTAACAGTCGAAGGGGATGCTATACCGTCCATCAGCCACACATACAAAGACAAAGAATCTCAAACAATGGGGGGTGAAAGGAGGGGTTTGTTTTTGGGTTTGTGGACTCGCAGTGCTTGGTGGATTTCATTGGAAGGTGGTTGTGACGGTGGAGTTTGATGGTTTGGTGGGTTTGTGTTGTAGATTTGGGGGGCAAATTGGGTGGGTTTGTGTGGTGGATTTCACTGGTGGTGGAGGCGGCAATTGGTGGTACATGGTGATAGCGTTAATGGTGTTAATTGTGTATAAATTAGAATTAAATTTGGGGATCAAATTTAAATTATTGAATAAAATTAACCATAATTGAAAGAATTTTGGAGATAAATTACCTTAATTAGTTGATTGGTTTGATTTTATTAAAATTTTTAAGACAAATTTGATTAAGAGATTGTTAATCTCAATGTTATAAGGGTAATTTTTTTTTTTTTAATGAAATAGTTAACGTCTGTCATACAAAAAAGGTGCGGTTGTCATAAGTGTTCAAATGTCAGGGGATTTCAGTGTTATTTTTGAAATGTAAAGAGTGTTCATATAATAAAATCAAATGTTAGGGGGTGCAACTATAATTTACCCTATTTCATATATATTTTATGTCTATTTCTATCACATCACCTATTTTATCACAAATATAATTATTTGAGTTTATTAATACTGTGGCTCAATATAATTTGTATATAAGATATTATTCTTATAGGATAGTCTGTACATGATATTTGTTTAGGTCATGTATTTTGAGAAAATTTTATCGGTTTTTAAAAGTTATAATGGGTAAGAATTAATTTTAAATTATGTAATTAAAAAAATAAAAGAAAAGAAAAATTACTATTTGATATAGTAGTATTAATTTTTTAAATATTCGAATTTTATGTTGTACCATGTCTTCAAACATTGGTTTTAACTAGTCCTTCGATAATACAAATCATATTTAAATCTGAAATTTAATACAAAGTTGATATTTGAAGAAATTAAATGTCAATCGATTGTTATTCCTTAATTAAATTTAAAGGAGAGACTGAGAAATAAAAATTTCGGTAAAATCAATTTTTCTTAAATGTGAGGCCCATAAAACTATTTTTGTTTAGGAATATTAGTTGAACGAGTTCAAGTCGAGCCTGAAAAGTTTGTTTTTTAATTAAGTCTAAAAAATTATTTAAGTTTGACTCGTTTAAGAAACAAGTTGAGCCTGAACGAGTCCAAAATAAGTCAAGTTCAAATATTTACAAATAAACAAGTCTAAATCTTTCGAGTTTGAACCGAAGTTATTTGGCTTATTCTTTAAATGTACCTACAAAATTTATTCAAGTTTGAAGTTGTTTAAAAAGTGAAGCGAGCGTCTCGATTAACAACTCTATTTTTTCCTGAGTTCCCTGTTTCTCAGACTGTTGGAATAACACATGAACTTGCTGTCTCCCCCTCTCTCTCTGGCTCGCACCATGGATGTTCTCTGTTCCAGGGCTCTCTGGGATCAATATTGAACTATCGCAAATACCCATAAGGGCACGTGTCCTATTGGATCATTTCATAATCTCCAATTCTCCGAGGATTTTTTCACACCATGGAAGTGTCAATCCCTAGTCTATGATCACTGGTTACTCCTTTTACCTCTCTCTCTCTCTCTCCCTAGTATAGAAATGCATACGAATATCTATATATATATGCATGTATACATAGATTGGGGGCATTTGAAGCTTTTCTGAGTTTGAATATGTTCAATTGTGTAATTTAAGACTGTTAAATCACCAAAAGTTGTTCTTTTCTGCATACTTTTCTCTTGTATACGTGAATTGTTTGTGATGAACCGATAATGTTGATTGAACTAAACCCTTTTGGGGGTTTTCATTCTTTTGAGTTTTATGTGGGTTAATAAGGGATTAATTTGGAAATTATGTTGTGTTTTTTCTTTATTAGATTACTGGTGAACGAGAGACCACGGGAATAATTACAGTGGTATAGAGAGTTGCAACAGTCCAGCTGAATTCAACTATATATAGCATAGCAATGTCTAAAGCTTTCTTATGAGTTTCTCTGATTTGACCGCAAGTTCTCTTTAGTTACTCATATTTCTCGATTTGGTTCGTTTAGAGAAGTAATGGGGTCAATATTGAAAAGCCAGAAGCTGTTTAAGGAATTGAAACTGGAGGAAAANAATATTCGAATTTTATGTTGTACCATGTCTTCAAACATTGGTTTTAACTAGTCCTTCGATAATACAAATCATATTTAAATCTGAAATTTAATACAAAGTTGATATTTGAAGANCTGTTGATAGGATAAGCAATTTACCAAACAGCCTTATTGGGCATATTCTCTCATTTCTTCCTACAAAATACGCTGTTGGAACAAGAATTTTGTCCACCAAATGGAAGCAGTTGTGGACATATACCAGCNACTGTTGATAGGATAAGCAATTTACCAAACAGCCTTATTGGGCATATTCTCTCATTTCTTCCAACAAAATATGCTGTTGGAACAAGAATTTTGTCCACCAAATGGAAGCAGTTGTGGACATATACCAGCAATCTAGATTTTGATGATCAGCTATTTTTACATCCTCCTGATAATTATTGTGATCAGTGCCATACGAGTTTCATGAAATTTGTGTATCGGGTGATGCTTTTACTGAAGGTGTCAAATTTGAACAAATTCAGTATCAAATGTTCTGAATTTTCTGATGTTTCAGATCTTAATGCCTGGATTTCTGCAGCACTGTCACATGATGTTCGAGAACTTGATCTCTACGTTCCTTTGAAAGGATCTGGTGGGCTGCCTGTTGGCATTTTAACTTGTAACACACTTGTGGTACTAAAATTGGGAAGAAATTTGTTCTCTACATTCCACGTTTGGTTTGTCTGCAGAATCTCAAAACCCTCCATCTTTATTCAGTTGAATTTAGCAATGACGAGTCAATTAAGAGGCTCTTTTCTGGTTGCCCCTTGCTTGAGGACCTGGTTTTACTCGAATGTGAATTAAAAAACATTAATGTTCTCAACATTTCAGCTTCTGCCCTGAAGAGTTTGATTATATCCTATCCTGTAATGAACAGCATATCTAAATTTTTGAAGTACAAGATTAAGATGGAGCTCAATACCCCTAGTCTTCAATACCTTGAATACATTGATTATGTAGCAGAAGGCTACGCCACAAGAGCTTACATTTTCTTGTCAAAGCTCATATTGATATTAAGCTTAGATTGAGTGACTTGTTATTTTATCCAACATCGACAATTGAGCTTGCTCAAGGAATCTCTAACGTTCATAGTCTTCATTTATCTGGTCATCCTGCAAAGGTTAGTTTGCTTTACTTTGTTCTGTTCAGTGACACTGCAGTTTCATGTATGTATAAATACTCATACTCTCAATGTGCAATGCCTTTTTAAAGTTTTCTGATTTAAGCTATGTTGTATTCTTTGACTTCTAATGACTATAATTATTTTCTGGCATGAAGGCCCTTGACTGGAGTAGCTACAAACTACCGGTGTTTCATAATTTGACTTGTTTGGAGCTCGGTGCTGGTTGTCCTGGATGGCTGTTGCTGCCAAAGTTACTGGAAAGCTCACCACAACTGAGAACTCTAGTTTTTAAGGAGGTGGGTGAAGCAGTTCTCAATTATTAAAGAAGCTTTTTGGCATTTTCTCTTTATAATTTTTTTACATGTCTTTCTTAGGGGCTTTGGCTTGCTGACGATGAACATTACTGGGATCATTGTGGGCCTGTGCCTACTTGTTTGTTGTTTAACCTCAAGGTAATTGACATAGGAGCATTCAAAGGGAAAAAGGGTGAGCTAAAGATTGTCAAGTACTTTCTGAAGAATGCAGAAGTTTTGGAGACACTAAATGTCAGTCCCCTAATGCCTGAGGCAGAAGAGTTGAAGATTACCAAGTTGTTATTGAAAATACCAAGGGGCTCAAGCAGTTGCAAAGTTGTTGTTTCTTGATTAAGTATTTTAGATTTCCAAATCCGTCTAATCTATTCTGTTGGTTACTTCTTTTATGAACATANTCTTGATTAAGTATTTTTAGATTTCCAAATCCGTCTAATCTATTCTGTTGGTTACTTCTTTTATGAACATACCACATAGGTATTATCAAGATGACTTTCATGGCAAACTACTTTTGATTATCAGTTAGTATACTTCTTGCTGGACTTTTGATATGTAGGAGAAGAGACTGATTAATGCAATGCATGATTTTCCTGTTCTCTGGCATTGATCAAACTTCCTGGAGGTTTGGATTCTTCACCTTTCAATAATTTGTAGGGTAAATTACACTTAGTAAGGTTTTTCACTTAATCAGATAGATCCCCTCACATTTGACATATTATGTCTAAACCTCTTGAAATTTGTACTCCTATAACACGTAACTCCTATCGTTAGTCTCTTTTAAGGTAATTGTTAAAATTCGTTAGTCTCTGTTAAAAAATCATATTTTTTAGAATTTAAGAAAATAACAGATGATTTTAATAGTACGTTTTTGGTTATTTGCAGCTTTGTTAGAATGTACCAATTAGGGCATTGTGAAAACAAATTGGTTGTTTCTTTGATTATTGGTGTTAATCCAAATATATGTTGCAGCAGGACATGAGTTTTGGTTTATCAATTTTTTATTTTTTTTTGTGAAATATATGCTATGTTTCATTCTTTTTGTTTTTTTTTTTTTTGGTTTCCTTACACCATTTAGTAAATTGATAGCAAATAAAAATAGAAAGCACTCACTGTTACAAAAATTTTAATTGGTGGCAAATAAATATAAGTTTTGTTTCATGAATTTTTAATGACTACTTAACGGAAACTAGCAATAGTGATTACGTGTTACACGTGAAAAAATTTCAGAAGGTCTAAGTGTAATATGTCAAAATGTATCAACGGGCTTTTAGTTAAATGGTACTCCTTATTTTATAAAGGTTTTGTCTTCTTGAGGTTAAGAGTTCAAGTCCTCTTCCCTCCTCCCCCTCCCCAAAAAATTAAAAAAAAAAAAAATATGTCAAAATGTGATGGAATCTAAGTGATGACAAACCTCGCGAGGTCTTGGTGTAATTTACCATAATTTGTAAGAAGAAAATAAAAATCAAACACCCCTAAATCCTTGTTGCTCCTTGATAATACCCAAATCAAGGTACTTAATTATAGCATTTTGAACACCAAAAAGAAAAGAAAGAAAAAAATAATTTCTACGACCATTAAGTTTTTTTATTATTATTTTATGTATTAATTTAGCTCTTTAATTAAGTAATTTAACTGAAAGTTCTTTTCCTGTCATTGAATTAAATTTACATACCACGCCCAATTGTACTGTTGAAGGTTCTAAATGGGCATAAAAATTAATTGAGAGGTTTAATTAACACAGATGACATAGTTTAGATGACATATGTGTAATTTATCAAGCATTTTATTTTATTGGTAAAATCAATTTTCTCCGAAAGCTAGGCCTATAAAATACGAGTCCTATGAATTCGTACTTCCCCAGAATGTTCGAATAACATAAGAACTCTTCTGTTTCTCTCTCCTCTGTCTACCCATGGCTGTTCTTTGTTCAACACCTCTTTCTTGTTGTGATCAACATTAAAGAAACTCACCTACCCATTTGGCCACATAAAATATATTTGGATTAAATGTATTAAATAAATCAAATATCTAAGAATTCAGATATTAGGAAGGGAATGTTTGGAACGTTTGTTTTAATTTTAATTTTATTTATAAAATATTTCTATTAGTCCTACACGTGAGGTTTTCTGTGTTTTTTTTCATGAGTTATGTTTGTCTAATTCAATTAGGAGTGTGGTTTCCTTAAAATTAAGGAGTGAAAGTCTACCACTATCCCTAGCCTTTCATCACTGGTTAGTCCTCTATCTCTCTCTCCCTCTCTCTCTCAACTATGCATATGTGTGTGTATATTATGATGATACTGTCGATGCATAAGTACGAATACGTAGATTTATGGCGCTTGAAGCTTGACTTTGTTCTATTTCATGATTTAGGATTTTTTTTGGGGGGGTTTCATTCGTATGAGTTTTATTTGGATCAATTACTTTTTAAATTGGAAAGCTTATTTTGTGTTTTTGTTTATTAAGATTACTGGTGAATGAGAGATCATATGAATAGTGTTATGGTGCGCAGGGTTGTGCTCCAGTCCAGTACATAGCTTCTCTAGCTGGCTAGTTTGGAGTAGTAATTGGTTGGGTCAATGTCAAAACAGCCAAAACTTTTTGAGGAAATGAAGCTGGGGGAAACTGAAGATAGGTTCAGCAATTTACCAAACTGTCTCATTGGCCATATTCTATCCTTTCTTCCTACAAAATACGCTGTTCGAACAAGCGTTTTGTCAACCAAATGGAAGAAGATGTGGACTTTAATCAGCAATCTAGACTTTGATGATCAGCTGCTAACTTTACACCCTCCAACGAATAATAGTGATCAGTGCAAAGCGAGTTTCATGAAGTTTGTTTATCGGGTGTTGCTTTTGCTGGAAACGTCAAATGTGAATAAATTCCGTATCAGAAGTTGTGCAAATTTTGATGTTTCATACGATGTCAATTCTTGGGTTTCTGCATCGCTATCACGAAGTGTTCGAGAAATCGATCTCTATCTCTACATCCCTTTGAAAGGATTCGGTTTGCTGCCTGCGACCTTTTTGTTTGTAACACACTGGTGGTACTAAAATTGAACACTATATGTGTTATGAATATTCCAAGTTTGGTTTGTCTATAGAGTCTGAAAACACTCGATCTTACATCAATTAAATTTAATGATGAAGATTCCAGTAAGAGGCTCTTTTCCGGCTGCCCTAAGCTTGAGGATTTGGCTTTACGAGGATGTCAATGGCAAAATATGAGTGTTCTTGACATATCAGCTCCTGCACTGAACAGATTGACTATTATAGATTGCGAGACTAATACCACCTCTTATACAGAATTTTATGAGTATAGGATTGAGCTTAATACTCCAAGTCTCTTGTACTTGAACTATGTGGATTATGTAGTAGGAGGCTATGCCATGGGGAAGTTAAACTCTCTTGCCCAAGCAAATATTGGCTTTGCGACAAGCATTGACTCATTTGAAGAATACTATGAGATTTATTACAAATCGACAACTGAACTTGCTCAACGGATAGCAAATGTTCATACTCTTCATTTATCTAATGAATCTATTCAGGTTAGCTTGCTTCACATTTTTCTTTTCAAATGGAAGTGTTGTCTCATGTGTTGTATAAACCGTCTACAGTTCTATATCCTCATCATATTTGATCTTTTTTTTTTTAGGGAGAATTATATCTATATTCCCCTATATTTGAAATATTATACACAAACTCCCTGAAATTTGTACGCACATAATATTTAGATCTCGTATATCCATTAATAAATTATACGTAGACACCTTGAAGTTTGTAAACGTGTAATATTTAGATCTTTCAAATTTAAAACATTATACTTAGACTCTTTATTGGTTACAGAACTAACGAAATGTATTAAACAACAAAATTAACTCAATTAAAGATAGAAGATATTTTGTCAATTACAGTTTGACCATCTGTTTATTTTTTAGTTTTATTCCAAATAGATAGTATAATCGTATATTATGATTTTTAAAGAAAAATTAGATTTTTATTTTTGATTTTTTTTTCAATAAATGATATAATAGAACATGAATTTTTGTTAGAAATTTAAAATATTTGATATTCTATCTTTGATTGGAGTATTTTTGGTTCAATTATAATATTTTAAACTTGAGTAGTCGAAATATTACACACATAAAAATTTTAAGGGGTGTGAGTGTAATTTACTGACCAATAAACAAACGAACCTTAATGGTAGGGGTCTAAATGTTACATGCGTGTAAATCTCAAGGAGTTTGTGTATAATATTTTAAATGTCAAAGAGTTTAAATGATTAATTGACAAACTTTATGAAGTCTCGATGTAATTCTCCTTTTTTTTTAACCATTTTGGACTAAATTTGACTACAAGTATTTTGTTCTATGAAGGTCCTTGATTTCTGCGAACTGTCTGTTTTTCATAATTTGACTATTTTGGAGCTCGATGTTAACTGTCGTGGATGGCCATTGCTGCCAGACTTACTTGAAAGAACGCCACAACTGAGAGCTCTTGTTTTTAGAGAGGTGGGTTAAGCAGTTCTCAATGGTTTAAGAACATTTCTGGCCTTCTGTTCTAAAAGCTTTTCATTTATCTTCTCAGGGACTATTACATTGTGATCATTCACAAGAATTCGTCGACGATTGGGTTCCTCCTAATTGTGTTCCTTCTTGTTTGGTTTTCCACCTGAAGATAGTTGACATAAGGGAATTTGAAGGGCATGAGTATGAGCAGAAGATAGTGAAGTACTTTTTATGTAATGCGAAAGTACGTCTCTTGATGGCCAAGGAGGAAAAGTTGGAGGTTAGAAGAAAGTTATTGAAAATGTCAAGGGGTTCAAGGAGTTGTAAAGTTGTCCTTTCTTGATTCAGCATTTCACCCAAAGAGGAAGAGTTGAAGATTACCAAGTTGTTATTGAAATGTTAATTTCTATTGTGCTCAAGACAAATGCATCATGTTCAACACTTTGCATACCCTTTAAAGGGTCCTTCGTCATGCGTCAGAATGATAGTTTAAATTAGCTCGGATTTTTGAGGTTAGGTCCAGGTTCGTGAATGTAATCGACACAAACGTGGATATATACTCGGGTGAAAAAAAAAAAGATTCAGAAGCTCCGATTCTAGCACTCCTAGAGTCAAGATTTAACGAATTTGTGTGGACCATAAGGTTAATTTGTGGACAAATTGTACAGATGCAACTTGTTTTGGGGATTTTTAGAAGATTCGATGAAGGAACAAATCAACATAACTCAATTACGGTGCTGGTGCACAATGGTTATAAGGTAGGATAAGCCAATGAAACTCTTATTGCAACTTCTTGTTCTGATTCTCTCAACCAGGAACTACGTTGGATCAAGTCTGAATTTTCAGAAATTTACCCCGAATAACTTGAAATGACACTTGTGTATCATGCTAATCACTGCAAAACGATATCACCATTTAGTCCCTTATTGCTCGTGCTTAAAGGCACCACGTTATTCATAAAATTTTAACGTATAACAATAATCAATTTTAACTATAATTTAGATTGAGTTTTGGTTTTTCATAAAATAATAATTTATTTTTTATATGAATAATAGCTCGAAAGTTTTATTTATGAATTTTATATTATATTTTTTTTTTGCATGGAAGCGGTGATTTCATTTGTTTTTTTTTGGGAGGGGGGGGGGGGGGGGGG
>CAUOFW020000859.1:17055-30410 GCA_963454935.2 Ilex paraguariensis
GATCTCCACCAAAGATAATCTCTAAGCTGCGATAAAGAAGCCTTGAGGATATGTCATGATCTCCACAAGAATGATCTCTTATCTACTATAAAATGGCTCTAATCTGGGAGAGGAAGATGACATGCTCCATCAGAGACTTACAGAAGACGAACCGACTACCGGAGATTATTATTTTCTCTGATTCTCCATTCCCCCTCTCAAAGCTTGTATCTCCATTCTCCATACCTTTGAATCAATAAAATACCCAGCGACTGAAGCCATTGAAGAGTGGACGTAGGTCGAATTGACCGAACCACTATAAATTGTGTCTTCTCTAATTTTTTCGTTGATTTCATTGCATTTATTATCTATACTTGACGGGTGGTGTGCAAAACCATTTTTGTGCATCATCAGTAATGATATATATACTTAAAAATTATATTTAGAAAATAAATTTGATAATCAAAATTGACGAACTCAAATCTAATTGGGTCAGGTCCAGTAAATCAAGCAAGTCCAGATCCACTAGGAAGGTAGTCCAAGTCCAGTTCATCAATTCGGCCCAATCCAAGATCCAATGAGCCCGGAAAAATAAGAGCACGTGGGAGAGAGATTATCGAGATATACACTCACGAAAATCAATCCTACCTTAATTGTACTTACCATTTGTAATTATCCTCCCCGAATTAGTTGTACCCTCACACTCACGTCACCCACCTCACCATGCCTATAAATTGTGAGTTCTCTCCACATGAGAGGTCACATATCGCATCTCACTACACATTGAGCACTGCCTCGACTCCTCCTCTACACACATTTTTTCTCTCCTAGCTATTGTATCTCTCCTGAAGACATTGTTTGATCAATAAAGATCCCCCCGCCATTGTTGCATTTTTTCATAGTTGAATAGGTCACTCGAACCGAACCACTATATATTTGTTTGTTGATTAAATATTTATATTACTGTCATTGGATGTTTTATTAATTGTCTCATTAATTACACTTTGTCACACACTCGACCGTTGATCTTGTATGAGACTATTTTGTGCATCATTAGTTTGACACCGTCTGTAAAAAACGCCCAAGTTTTTTGCTATCTTGCTACTTCATGGCAATCACGATCAAGTTGATGAGTCAACAACTGAGAGACAACAACCCGACCCCCCGAAGAGAAGGCTCCTCTCGCACCCACCACCATTGCCGCCATCCTACCACTACCACCCCCATTGCCCCACTACCACCATCCCCCTACCACCACTGCCGCTACCTTATTACTTCTGTCACTGTCCCACCATCACTCTTACCACCATCATCTCTATCACCCCACCACCACCGACACCATTGTCACCCAAGACTATTACTATCACAATCGGTCGTAGTCACCCATCACCGTCTTTCACCATTATTATCACTGCTCGCGCCTCACTATAATCGGTGCTTAAATTCTTCTCTCTCTTCTATCTTTGTAATTTGATATTCAGTGTAAATACAAATATGTTTATTATTGACCATTTTTTTTATTATTCTATCCTTTCAAGCACGAAAAATAACTAATAAATAAATATAAGAGAGAAATAATTTTAATATTAATCAAACTCTTAAGTGCACAAACAAGTCCTTAGGGAATCATCTTTGTACAATTGGAGTGGTTAGCCAAGCCCCCACCTTGGCTAAGGCATGGGGTGTCATTGGGCTGAGTCACCCGCAGGTCATAGCCGTGCCAACGACTAGGGGGCTAACGGATGGTTGATTATGTTGTACTGGTCTTGTTGCTGTTTTAAGGTGGTTTGAGACTTTTCTATGTGCAGTTATCAAACGCTGGGCTTAGGCCATGGTGGTCTATGGATGCCTTTTGATTTTGTCTTTACCAGCACTTTGGACTTGATCAGTTTCTACTGTGGATGGCCCTTTGTTGGTTTGGATCGAGGCAAAGACTGGAAATAGGGAGAAGAGACAAACTTATGGGTTATCAGGCTGTCCGCCACGTGGTGACCCTGGACAGCCCGATAACCCAAAGGGATAGGGTCACGGGTTTTGATTTTGGGCTCTCGCTAGGCTCGATGAATTGGTCCGAGTCGTTCGACTAAAGCCCACCAAGGCAACCCTTTTTGCTGCTTCATGCTTCCGTACCTATAAGTTGTACAGTAAGTTCGTTTGATAACCGTATTATAAAGCAATGAATTGCATTAGGCAATACACACTAATTTCATATAAATAAATAAAATATAAGATTAAATATATAATAAAAATACTACCCATGAATCTAATCTAGTTATTCATGTTTTATTTATTTTTTGGACAAAATAATAAATTTATAATTTAATACGTTTGAACTAGATTATAATTTTTACTACTTATAAATGTACACATATTGGAAAAACTTTTATTTCACTATTTTACCCTCTAACATCTCTTAAATATCAAAAATTGCATGCACCACAAAAATGTTATTCATTATACAATACCTTGAGTGACCTGTCATTACTCTTTTTTCTCCACACCATCCATTACATTTTTAATAAATTCCACAATTTTAAACTTTATCGTATAGTTACCATAACTGTTTTGAGGTATGACTATAGGAATTCTGAATCTAAAGGTTTTAAATAGTGATCCTTTCAAACATCAAGAAGATGTAAATCATCGGCCTCATAACAAAAGAAAGGACATATTGGACATAGTCCTTCAATAAAAAGGAGTAACAAAGGCTTCTGAGTGGACGGAGAAGCAGATCATCCGCCAATATCCTTTTCCTTCATGTCTAAGTTTCTCACGAAGACAGTTCTCTCTCTCTCTCTCACACACCCCTCTGCCTCTCCGTAGTTGTTAATAAGAGAAAAAGTTNTTTTTGCTGCTTCATGCTTCCGTACCTATAAGTTGTACAGTAAGTTCGTTTGATAACCGTATTATAAAGCAATGAATTGCATTAGGCAATACACACTAATTTCATATAAATAAATAAAATATAAGATTAAATATATAATAAAAATACTACCCATGAATCTAATCTAGTTATTCATGTTTTATTTATTTTTTGGACAAAATAATAAATTTATAATTTAATACGTTTGAACTAGATTATAATTTTTACTACTTATAAATGTACACATATTGGAAAAACTTTTATTTCACTATTTTACCCTCTAACATCTCTTAAATATCAAAAATTGCATGCACCACAAAAATGTTATTCATTATACAATACCTTGAGTGACCTGTCATTACTCTTTTTTCTCCACACCATCCATTACATTTTTAATAAATTCCACAATTTTAAACTTTATCGTATAGTTACCATAACTGTTTTGAGGTATGACTATAGGAATTCTGAATCTAAAGGTNAGAATTCTGAATTTAAAGGTTTTAAATAGTGATCCTTTCGAACATCAAGAAGATGTAAATCATCAGCCTCATAACAGAAGAAAGGACATATTGGACATAGTCCTTCAATAAAAAGGAGTAACAAAGGCTTCTGAGTGGACGGAGAAGCAGATCATCTGCCAATATCATTTTCCTTCATGTCTAAGTTTCTCACGAAGACAGTTCTCTCTCTCTCTCACACACACCCCTCTGCCTCTCCGTAGTTGTTAATAAGAGAAAAAGTTTCTCAGATTTTATAATATCCTCATTATTGAATTGCATAATTTCTTAAATAGTGTATTGGAGGGCAATAATAATTCTATAATGAGTAAGAGGCATTATATGCAACAAGTCATATACTTATGGTCACTTTCAAGTTTCAAGTAATCATGCCCATGGCTGATTTTATTATACTTTGTGTGATGATGTTATATGCATTTTTTTTTTGTTTTTCCAAGCACTGGCACATGTTATGAAGATTAATAAAGTTTTTGAATGCCTTTGGTCCATACTTTNAAGCACTGGCGCATGTTATGAAGATTAATAAAGTTTTTGAATGCCTTTGGTCCATACTTTTACCATTTGGCACCTGTTGTAGTAAATCAATTGCTTCAAGTTTTTGCTTATTTATGTTGTTATATATGAATCTTTCTGTTTTAGCTGTCATTTTTTCAATTTATTTGTACTAACGAAATATTTCTACTCTTCCCTTAATGATAAGAATTCAGAGACTTAGGCCTTGTCTCAAAAATAAGTCATTCATTCCGACCTATAACACGTAACTCAGAAGCATCAACTGTGGCCAATGTTTGTGATACAATTTGGCTTATTGCTAAGGTTTTGTATTTTCCGTTGTTTACTAGCTTGAACTATGTCTCATTTATTTTTCAGTTGAGTTATATATTGTTGTCACTTGTTGAATTAATACCCATGTTCAAGTGCTGAGTTTCTTACTACCGCTTAGGAACCTATGGTTGATGGTTTGCTTCAATGAACCCTTTCTTGCAGTGGGTGTATAAATTCTAAGATGAAGTGTCAAACAGTAAGGGCAATTTTATCAAAATATTAAGTGTCCAATAGTGTCGATAACTTCCGAAGGAAACATTTTTCTATTTCCTTGAACTGATTCAACTTTTTTTAGATGTCTAAAGTTTAATAAGAATAAGTACGCATCATTCTTGATGATAAATGGTTAACAATGAACTTTTGATGCTGCATAAAATATGGAGAACATATTTTGGTTAGTATCAAAAAATCATTTCAGAATTTCAATTACACCATTGTGTTACATCTTTCATCAAAGAGAGAGAGAGAGAGAGAGAGAGAGAGAGAACTCCTATAAGAATATAAATTAGAGAAAAAAATCAAGGTTCATAAAAACTTATGATAATAATTACTCAAATGGAACTTTCGATTTAGACTTCATTAGATAGGAGAAATGAAAAATGTGAGAAAGAATTAGCCAAGCAAAGTATTTTGGTTCGACCCCATATGTTTGGTTTGGACTGTTTGTCTATTACACCACTGTCCCTCGTATGGTCACACAAGGGTAATGTTTGAAAGGCAAATGCGTAAGGGTAGATGGTTTCCGCACCATTTTAATTAATGTATTTCCCGCCCACTTGATACATGATTTGATTTGTCTTATTTAAATAATTGACATTGAGCATACTTTTGCTTTTATGTTTGTACAAGATTTCGATTATTTTGCTTTATCTCTTCAAGTTGTCTCCATGAATTATTGCATTGTCTTGCTCTTGTTTTGGAAGCTAGTGAACTATTCGGTTTATCATTATTTTGGAAGCTGTATTTTCACTTATAGATAAAATTATTCCGACATTATTGGAATAGTTTGTAAAAGTGGAAGTAATTTACATAACAAAAGTTTGTAAAAGTTTCAACGCACCCATTTTTAGTTTTATTATATTAACATTTAGGTTCATCAATCTAATATTTAATTTTATCAAATTAATGTCCTTTACTTAATTTAAACTAAATTAACATTCAATCTCATCACATCAACACAAATTGATATTTAATTTTATCAAATTATTATTTAGTTATATTAATTTAATATTTTATTTCATCAAATTAATATTATTATTAAATTATTATCAAATCACCAAATCGATATTTAATTTTATTAAATTAAAATTTAATATATTAAATAGAATATTAAATTTCATTAATTTAACATTTAACCTTATCAATTTAACACCAAATGAACATTCAATTTCATTACAGCAACATTTAAATTTATTCAATGAACATTAAATTTTATCAAATCAACACGGAATTGATATTTAATTTTATCAAATTAACATCAAATTAATATTTAAATTTATCAAATTAACATCAAATTTATTCAATTAATATTAAATTTTATCAGTATTTAAACTTTATTTATGAAAGGTGATGTGTGAAGAGTGGTCAGGTGATGTTGTGGAAGACTGACGATAATAGAGGAGTTAGAAATAGATGAGATTTTGATATTGATTTTATCAATTGTAATTTTTATTATAGAAAATTATTTTTAACTATAAAAATTATAAAAAAATTGATTATGTAACCAAATGAGGGATAATATGATGACTAATATTATAACAACGTTATCATGCAACGCTTTAAAATGATAAAAATTTATTGAGATAATATAATAAAAGAAATCAAGCTTACTGGTTGGCTAGGACATATATAATGGGAAAAAGATTATGAGCACTTTAGTCCATTTACATAACAAAAAGTAATTTTAACATTTTCATAAAATATTTAGTCAAATCATTACTTTATCTACTCACAGAGACAAAAGTTACCATTAAGGGGATGTCATTGATTTGAAAGTTAACCAGAAGGGTATACAGTGAAGTTTTAGAATCGAGAGGGAGTGTCATTGAATTTAGGCTTAAGTACAAGGGATGTAGATGCAATTTTTTCTAATGGGGAAAGGGTGGAGGTCATTTTAGTCTATTTACATAACAAAGAATAATTTTGATATTTTCAAAAAATATATAGTCAATTCGTTACATTATATATTGGCAGAGTCACAAATCATTGTTAAGGGGGTGTTTTTGATTTAAAAGTATAAACCAGAAAGGGGTACAGTGAAATATCATCATCAAGAAGCAGTATCATTGAATTTAGACCTTACTAGAAAGGGTGTGGATGAAATTTTTCCTAAATTTTTTTTGATTGGGCTTGAATTTTTATATGGCCTTTTTGTAGGGCTTAAAAGGATTTATAAATTTAATTTTTTATATGGATTGTATATGACATCTAAAAATTTGGGGTCTTCTTTAAAATATGAGGTCTAAAGTCCAAGCTTTTTTGATAATACTGTTAAGCCGCCCCTAGGCAAAATACCTCCTGTAGGAAAAAATATTGGATGTGACGGTGATATCACGTCATCATTGTCACGTAATATCACCATGCAATAAAAATNATAAAATATGAGGTCTAAAGTCCAAGCTTTTTTGATAATACTGTTAAGCCGTAGGCCAAATACCTCCTGTAGGAAAAAATATTGGATGTGACGGTGATATCACGTCATCATTGTCACGTAATATCACCATGCAATAAAAATATAACAAATAAGCATGTAAATTCCACATATGACATATTCAAGTACCCACCCTACCATGTCATTTCAAGTGGAGTTTCACCTTGTACATTTATAGGTTTATTATTAGATGGTAATATCACATGTCAATAATGACATGTTGTTACTGGTACACCCAATATTTACTCCTCTTACATAGTTGCTCGAGACAACATGAACCCTTAACCACCAGTGNGAATTCCACATATGACATATTCAAGTACCCACCCTACCATGTCATTTCAAGTGGAGTTTCACCTTGTACATTTATAGGTTTATTATTGGATGGTAATATCACATGTCAATAATGACATGTTGTTACTGGTACACCAAATATTTACTCCTCTTACATAGTTGCTCGAGACAACATGAACCCTTAACCACCAGTGCTTTTTCGGGGAATATTTGTTTAATTATTCTTCATGAGCTTTCGAAATATAAAATTATGACAAAGTAGAACTAATTGCTAATTAGTGTTAATTTGGTTGTCGTGTTACTATTCTTTCTTTGCGTTTGTTGAGTGGACAAAGGAAAATGTGAGAAGGTCAAGCAAAAGGTACATTATTGACGTAAAAGGCATGGTTTTTGGAAGTGGGTGTTTTTTCCATTCTTAATGAGTTGTTGGTGTGACTTTATTGATGATATTTATTTTTGTCATATTGTTGGTNCAGAACTAATTGCTAATTAGTGTTAATTTGGTTGTCGTGTTACTATTCTTTCTTTGCATTTGTTGAGTGGACAAAGGAAAATGTGAGAAGGTCAAGCAAAAGGTACATTATTGACGTAAAAGGCATGATTTTTGGAAGTGGGTGTTTTTTCCATTTTTAATGAGTTGTTGGTGTGACTTTATTGATGATATTTATTTTTGTCATATTGTTGGTCTTCTCTATTTCGTTATTTAGTGTGTCATATAGGTGGTTATCCTTTAACAAGTAAAATCTGAAAGAAAGATGTAAGAATATGAAAGATAAAGATAGTAAGCAATTGAAAAAAGAATATAATGAGAAGTCGACACCAACCATTGAATCTTGCTCTTCAATTCTTAAACTCATATATAAGGGAGAGGTATCAATTAAGAAGAGCGCAGTAATAGCACAGTAATCTATTTATTTGTCTGCACATAACTGATTCCCAGAAAATAAAATGAGAAGTTGACATTAGTTAAACATGTTTGTCAATTGTAAATGTTNGAGGGAGAGGTATCAATTAAGAAGAGCGCAGTAAAAGCACAATAATCAATTTTTTTGTTTGCACGTAACTGATTCCCAGAAAATAAAATGAGAAGTTGACATTAGTTAAACATGTTTGTCAATTGTAAATGTTTGGCATGTTTGACATTAGTTTTAAACATGTTTGACATTAGTTAAACATGTTTTTGAATTGACAAATGCGTTTGTCAGTAATAACCTCCAACAATATGACTAAGAACTATTTGTCACAATGAAAATTGGTTATCATTTGAAAGTTCATTTAACACAATTATAGTGCCACTAAAAACGATTATTAAACTTTAGATGGTGCACAACTGTCTTCAATCTTGATTCTTCCTCTCCTGCAAACCTATATGGCATTGTGTAAACTTTTGACCGATTCATCAACTACACATACACTCATGTAGATTACTTATGTATACACTATTTTCCATTGCCATAATTTTGGCATGAATGCTAGAAATGCANCTATAGTGCCACTAAAAATGATTATTAACCTTCAGATGGTGCACAACTGTCTTCAATCTTGATTCTTCCTCTCCTGCAAACCTATATGGCATTGTGTAAACTTTTGACGGATTCATCAACTACACATACACTCATGTAGATAACTTATGTATACACTATTTTCCATTGCCATAATTTTGGCATGAATGCTAGAAATGCATATATCTATTTACACACATAAATAAATTAAAACAAATTGTTTGAAGAGTTTCTTAGATTTAATGTATATAGATAAATTAAGAAATTGTATGTTTAAAATATAACTTATTGTTAATATATTGTGAAAACTGTTTTTTATAAAATGGAAGACTCAACTTATAATTAGATGTCAATAATGGTTTACTACCTGATAGTGAATGCATGTGACAGACCCCAATTATTTCCCTACATATAAACCTAGAAATAAATTTTTTTGCCAAAATGATCTAGAGTTTAAACCAAATTATTTATCTTTTGCTTCAAATAATACTATTAAATTTTTTTCTCATATCTATCTATAAGAGATCTAAGCCAACGTTCGTCAATCATCTAAATACACGTGCAATAAACATATCACCGTACATTCAATGGCTACAATTTTGAACAAATAAAAATAATCAATAACAATTAGAATTAGAATCAAAATTATTCACGTGCAACGCACGTATGTAACAACTAGTGTTATTTAAAAATACATCGTATTTTTAGCAATCAAATATATTAATACAATATAAAATTAAATTAGAGAGTTTAATATATTATAATTCTATAATCTACTTTTTAATTGTATAGTGCATTAGGGGCCATAAGATAGACAACTTGATATGTTAGAACTTATTGGAGGAAAAAAGTTGGTGGGGGGTTTGAAAAGTTGTTACACTTGTTATATGGTATATTGTACATATCCTTGGAATATGCCATTTGGAAAAAAGCTTAATTTTATAATAGACGGTCAATAATTAAATGCTCATAATAAATTAATGGCCTTGATCAGAGAAGGAATTATAAACTAATTAATGATGAGAATCAGATTCACAAAGCATGCGGGATTTTGATTTGCAAAGGTGGAATATTAGTGTTTAATTTTCAAGTCCATGCCTTTTATTTATTATTTTTGTTAGGTGAAAAGAGAAGGGCCCACACACTGGTTAATATCTCTCTCTGGGTGTGACCATGATGGTCCCTTTTTATAAAATGTTTGGTTTGAACCATCTATAATATAAAATATGGTAGCGTTCGATATGTTCATTCGACGGTTTCAAATAGCCACTAATATTTCTCTCAAAATCATTCACATTTTACCGTGTCTTCAAGCACGAGTTATCCTTAGTAACTACTAACTCAGAAAAACAGCTTGTTACCGTAAGACTACCACAACCAAGTAGCAATTCGTATTACTCTCGCAAATTGAACTCTACTTGATAACTACATGAAAGTTAAGAACGACCTTAAATGAGTACAATTTACCATTAGACAATCAGTTTGGATGATAGTTCTACCTTTGATAATGATTGAAACTACATTATATAGCATTGCATTGCCATAGTCCATAGAACCAACCAAAATCTTGTCATGGAGAAGAAAAAAAAGGAAAAAAAAAACAAGTTGGTCAAAAATCTAAATCGTCGTATTAGATTTGGTCAAAAACAAGTTGGTCAAAAATCGTCGTATTAGATTTGTCTAAGTAGAATAAAAAATTACATCTTAGGCAAGAAAATTTTTCCCTTTTTGCCCATGTTTCTTCTAAACAAAAGTGTCCCACAAGCCAAATATCTAAGATTGTGATGATATTTCAAGGGAATAAAATACAGGATTTGAAAACGAATAACTTTGTTAGAAAGAGTAGGGTGTTTCAAAATTGCAATCATGTTTTGAACTTCTTATTCCTAGTGACAAGGTGAAAGTCACTTTGGCAAGCAAATCTTTCTATATCTAAATATGGCCTTGCATTGTACCTACTTTTTTTCGTTCAATAAAACTATAATATGAGTGAACTTTTATAATTTATTATTTTTAAAATCCTCTGTTGCAAACAAATAAAGAAAAGTAGCATTTCTGATGTAATTTTTAAAAATTATTTTTTGATACTAAAAAATATTAGGTAAATTATACTCAAATTCCTTAAAATTTGTTATTTAACCACTTATATCCCTTCATATTTGATATATTACACTTAGATACCTTGCGGTTTATGTACATTGCTCTTATCGCTGGTTTCCGTTAAAGTAGTTCTTAAAAATTTGTTAAAAAATCAATTTTTTTTGAATTTTTAAAAAATAACACGTGATTTTGATTATTTGTGACTTTATTGGAATATATTGATTAGTGCATTTGTTAAAACAAATTGGTTTTTTTTTTTTTATTATTGGTGTTAATCTGAATATATGGTGTGACAGGACATGAGTTTCCATGAGTCTTGGTACATTAGTTTTTTTTTTTGTTTTGAAATATATGTTCTGTTTCATCCCTTTTTTTGGATTTCCTTGNGTTTCCATGAGTCTTGGTACATTAGTTTTTTTTTTTGGAATATATGTTCTGTTTCATCCCTTTTTTTGGGTTTCCTTGTTCCATTGTTTGTTCGCAAATTGAGAGCAAATAAAAATAAAAACCCCTCTATTATATAATTTTATTATTATTATTATTTTTTGATATGCAAAGAGTGTGGGCTTATAATATGGCAACATTAGTCTTTATATAGACAAAGTGGGCATCATATAAAAGGTAGTTTAGTAAATTAGTTTTATATTTTATGATGACATTATAAAGTTTTTACGGTTATCTTAAAAGAGACTAATGATAAACGTGATGTGTTGTACGCACACAAATTTTAGGAGATTTAGGCATAATAAATCAAATATAAGATAATTTAATTGATTAAGTGACAAATTTTAGGCATAATATACTATTTTGTAAAAATTAAATATGGTCACATTTGATTGCCTACCGACTATCAATGGGTCCTAGTGGGACCATAAAAAAGAGAACTTTTTTACTTTCCTACCCTACTTTCCATGCCAATACCCCCCAAAAGTCGTCACATTCTTTATACAAAAAAGATTATTTCACATGAATATAATTTGGGACACAATTTGGACTTAGATTTCATAGCATAGATTCATAGTATTGTTTAGAAATCTCTTAATACTAATTACTCTCTCATTGTCCTCTTCTCTCTCTCTCTCTCTACACAACTATACATAAATAACCCTTCTTTAGTACTCTGATCATATTGACTCTGTTCACTTTGATTGTAGTCTACAAAACCCTCGTGGTTGGTCAGATTATTTTCACACAGAGTCGTGAGCAACTACCTTTCTGTGATCTGTGTTTTTCATCAGACATTCACGACTCTGATACCTGAATTCTGGCCGATATATTTTAGATCTTCCTTATTTTCAACGATTTTGTTTTTGGACTCTTTCGTTTTAGCAATTTTTGTTAAAACCCTTGTTGGTTTTTGCTTCAAAATATAGTCTTTACACTATGAGCGCGTCTGTGAAGCTATCGACTATACAGATCACCGGATCCGATTTTCTCCGGCAGAAATCTCCGGCACTGTCGCGGCAATTCTCGCGTCTGCCACCGCTTTCAGCAACTAATAAATATCGTCAAAGCTCAATTGTTTCAGTCTCTAAACCTCTATATGTTTCTTCGATTGAGAGTTTTGGGTCTTTGAAGAGATCGTCGAAGGATGATGAAAAGAGGTCTTTGATCACGTGCAAGGCCTACGAGGCGGATCGATCGGAGCCGATCGATGAGAACATTCAGCAATTACAGACGCGATCTGAAGCAGCGAAGAGATTCAAGATCGGTGTTTACTTCGCAACTTGGTGGGCTTTGAATGTGGTCTTCAATATATACAATAAAAAGGTCTTGAATGCTTTTCCATTTCCATGGTTAACCTCGACTCTTTCGCTCGCTGCTGGCTCTCTTATCATGTTGATTTCTTGGGCTACAAGGATCGCTGAAGCACCAAAGACAGATTTTGACTTCTGGAAAACCCTTTTCCCTGTAAGCAAATTAGGGTTTTACATGATCTGGGTCTGGTATATTTAGCATTTTTACTCTCAGGGTTTGGTATATTTAGGATTTTTATCATCTGGGTTTCCTAGATATTGATTTTCTATTATTTGGGTTTGGTGTATTTTGAACTTTTGTGATCTGGGTTTGTTTTGCTTGGATTTCATGATTTGGGTTTGGTATCTTGCTGAGTTTTTCCCCCCTTGTTTGCTGATATGGTTTGGGTTTGTTAGGTTGCTTTGGCACATACCATTGGGCATGTCGCGGCGACTGTGAGTATGTCGAAGGTGGCGGTGTCGTTTACACACATCATCAAGAGTGGTGAGCCTGCTTTCAGTGTACTGGTTTCAAAGTTCATCTTGGGTGATACATTTCCGCTGCCGGTTTACTTGTCCCTTATTCCGATCATCGGTGGTTGTTCCCTTGCTGCTGTTACTGAGCTGAATTTCAACATGATTGGTAATTTTCTTTCTGAAATATTGGACTATATGTGTTTAACTTGCATTCTCATTGCTTCTTATTTTAACCTCTGTTTGTTTGCTTAGATTATAGGAGACATATTATGGATCTTACACTATTCTTTGTTGGGGACTTGGAGAAACATGCATTTTCCAGCAAATTGAGCTTAGTTTAGTTGAGCTTTATTGACTGGCAATCATCCATGAGATTGAAATTCTAATTTTTGTTGTTCTTCAGTCCAACCC
>CAUOFW020000859.1:37847-59959 GCA_963454935.2 Ilex paraguariensis
AGGTTCAAGTTCTGTAATTGCTTAGAAGTTTCGCACTAAGAAAATTAAGCTAACAGGCAGTCTGACCATGTAAAGTTGCGGTAATTGTGCCACTTTTCGAAACAGCAATGCAAAATTGGTGATAGGTAGGTAGCAGTGCTTGGGAATGTTATCTGTATAGCTTTAGAAGAAGTGAGTATTTAATGTATGATTTTGCAAAAGATTCGTGTGGTTAAAGTCATCGTCATACCTGTATAGAAATTAACAGCAAATGTAATCCAAACAAAATTTTTTGACGGCTTACGTCACAAAACTTTATTTCATCCATACAACGGCTCTTCTCAAGAAAACAAACATGTTACAAGAAATTGTAAACCCTTCTCGGAATAAAATGCCCCATAATCAAACCTGCAAATGCTTAATGGCTGTCTGAACATCTTTATCTCCTCTGCCACTGCAGTTAACAACGACCTTCGTTCTGTTTGGAAGAGTTGGGCATAGCTTCTCTAGATAAGCCAATGCATGAGATGTCTCCAGAGCTGGGATTATGCCCTCTAGCCTAGATAATCTCTTAAAAGCTGCAAGCACAAGCCCAAAGAAACCAACAAAAATGAAAATAAAACAAAAAAGGAAAAAAGAGGCAAAATAGACAGAAAGGAGGAGGAGGAGGAACTCTAGCTTATGATAACAATACAACCTATCAACAACCAGGTAACAAAGGCCAAGCACCTTTTTATTCTACTTATAAAACCAAATAGAGCTATAAGAAAGGAGGAGGAATTACAAAGAATGTGCTATTTTCGCTGGGAAAAAAAACAATGAACAATGTGGTTCATGCACACATGCATAGTAAGTGGAATCATGGAATCCATATAGAACTGAAAAGAAAATATAGGTGGTATATCCTTAGTCCTCACCTTCCAATGCCTCTTCATCAGTAACACTATAATATTCTGCACGTCCTATGTCTTTCAGATAGCTATGCTCTGGTCCAACTCCAGGGTAGTCGAGCCTATAAGAGACAAAGAAAGGTTTCCTGTTAGGAAACTATAGTGAAAGCAATCATCCCTAAACTCAAAATCAAAACATAAATGAATTCCTTTACCCCGCACTAATAGAGTGAGGCTCAATTATCTGCCCATCTTCATCCTGCAATAAATAGCTCATAGCTCCGTGCAGTACACCAACTTCTCCTTTAGTCAAAGTGGCAGCATGTTTACCACTATCTAGGCCAAAACCTGCAGCCTCCACACCAATAAATCTAACATCTTTGTCATCAACAAATTCATGGAAGAGTCCCATGGCATTCGAACCTCCACCAACACATGCAACAAGTACATCTGGCTTCCCACCCCATTTTTCCAATGCCTGTTTCCTCGTTTCTTTACCAATCACCGCATGAAACTCTCTTACCATCATAGGGTATGGATGTGGCCCCGCAACAGAACCCAAGATATAATGGGTAGATTCCACATTGGTTACCCAATCCCTGATAGCTTCCGAAGTAGCATCCTTTAGAGTTGCCGTCCCAGAATGAACTGCTCTAACCTATATATTAAAATGAAAGCTCAACACCTGAACCAACTGTTTCTACCTAATCAAGTAACACAATCATTCCATATAAAGCATGTTTTCCAGCTAGTTGTCAACTCTAGAACATCAACCTAAAGAAGTTGACCATCAACATAACAAGGATAATAATGAGGGTCCAATGTGAGATATAAAAGTAATTCTAGTAGGAGCTCACGCAATGACAATAAGATGATAATATAAAGGTCGTCATGGAACCTCATAAAGATTCATCAACTATTTTCGTGCCGCGTGACACTTATTGCAGCAAATGACAAGGATGACCAAGGAGTAAAGATCAAAATATCGTTCTGGCCCATTGTTTCAGTCACCTAACAAATGAAAACATTTAGAAAACATAATGGAAATAGATAAAAATTTTGGGAATTTATTTTCAAAGCATTAGTCTAAATATATCTAAACATCTTGAAAACCCTTGAAACATCGGTGAAAACATGCTGAAACATCTCGAAACAACTCCAATAATTCCGAAATATCTTAAAACACCTCGAAACATTGGAATTTCGATTCAATCACTAATTCATTTTGGTTTTCTTGAAAATGAAAACATTTCAACCGTTTTGAAATGATATTTTGATCCTCAAGAAGGAGGAATAACAAAATGATATAAATACAGTAATGTTGCATAGAATAGAAGATNCGAAACATCAGTGAAAACATGCTAAAACATCTCGAAACAACTCCAATAATTCCTAAATATCTTGAAACACCTCGAAACATTGGAATTTCGATTCAATCACTAATTCATTTTGGTCTTCTTGAAAATGAAAACATTTCAACCGTTTTGAAATGATATTTTGATCCTTAAGAAGGAGGAATAACAAAATGATATAAATACAGTAATGTTGCATAGAATAGAAGATACAACTACGTGAAGAAGAATGAGTAATTGTAGGTTGGTGGCTACCTAAGGAAACTCCAATTCGATCCGCACCTGGCTAGGAGGCATCTACCTCATCCCAATCACAAGGAGAGGTTCACTATGATGAGGGTACTTTGAATTATTCTTCCGGAAAGAATGAAATGCATAGGAGACCATCCTTTTGTTGCGGCATACTCCTCCAANCCCCCCTGGCTAGGAGGCATCTACCTCATCCCAATCACAAGGAGAGGTTCACTATGATGAGGGTCCTTTGAATTATTCTTCCGGAAAGAATGAAATGCATAGGAGACCATCCTTTTGTTGCGGCATACTCCTCCAATTTACAGATTCGCAGGGCCTCAGGCCCTACTTAGTTTGACTGACAATCCCCTCCCCACCCAACACAACCAAAAAAAAAAACCTCACTCCCCAAAGAGACAACACGCAAGCTTCAAGCACACACACCAACTTTGGAGCAACTAGGATGATCATTCCACCATGCCACCTTTATACCTAAATTCATCAGCATCCAACAAATTCATTGGTAGAGTATTTAAGGATTTTGCTATTAGTGAAAATGACAACTAAAGGACTGCTAATAGTGTTCAACATGCAACTAATTAGTAATCACAATGAAACCCATAACTCCAGACAGCATCACATAGTGAACCAACTTCCTGAATATCGGAAGAACAATAGAAATTCTCCCTTTATCATCCATTCATAACCATGACAGAAGACATCACATGAAACAATTAACTCTGTAATGTGTTTTAAAAAAGAAAAACCACCCATCACTAATAATTTAAAATAAGTAGAAATAAGCATGCAAAACAAACCTCAGCTCCAAGAAGCCGCATTCTAAAGACATTCAGTGATTGTCTCTCCATATCTTGGGCACCCATATAGATAACACACTGCAAACCAAACCGAGCACATACTGTAGAGGTGGCAACTCCATGCTGTCCAGCCCCAGTTTCAGCAATAATTCGCTTTTTCCCCAAACGCTTGGCAAGCAAAGCTTGGGCAACGGCATTGTTGATTTTGTGAGCCCCAGTGTGGTTAAGATCTTCCCTCTTGAGGTATATATGTGGCCCTTCCCCATTGGGATGCTTATAGTGCTCAGTGAGCCGTTCTGCAAAATAAAGAGGACTTTCTCTGCCAACATAATCTCTCAAAATCCCATCTAGTTCTTTCTGCAACAAAATTTGGTCAGTCATAGAATCGCCAGTGACAACAAGACTGTGAAACACAGCATCAAGGATAATACTTTCAGTTCAAGGAATGTAGCTCTAGATCACCACTATTGCATCACAAAAATACTTAAATTGAACGCATTTCCGATAAAGTTGGAAACTTCATCACAATACTTGATACATGAAATATGAATCCAAGATTTAGCTTCAGAAAACTAACTTGTGTTCGAGATCACATAAATGGGCTTTTGTAAATTAAATGGTTTAGTAATGCTCCAAAATGGTCGAAACCAAATTCCTTTAACCTTTGTGAGGCTCCTTTGCAAGCCTTAGCTCTCAAATCAATCTATATCACGCTATAAAATTTGATATCATGACATCTTAGCATAGAAATCAGAGCAATAGAAGACGTCCGTAGAAAATTTCATCCCATTTCGTTAGAAATTCAATCTCATTTCCCTCATTCTATTCATTTTTCAGGAGTAAAAAGAAAAAAAAACCTCATTCTATTCATTTTTCAGAAAAAGCAAAACAAAATGGAAACCAAATTTCAATAAACACAAGGATTGAAGTTACGACAGAAATAGACTAAAAAATCTGAATGTTATAATTCAAAAAATCTGATTACAGAAACCTGAAAGTCTTGGTCTCCTGCGAGAGATTTGAATGCGGACTCAAGCTCGGTGAGAGCGTACATTAAGGTCTCAGGAACATACTTCCCGCCAAACTTTCCGAACCGGCCGAAGGAGTCCGGCCGCAGAAGAATCACCGGTTCGGACTCTTTCTTCTCCTCCACCATTGGCTGACGGCTCGTCGATTCTCTGGCTAGAGTGCAAACGATCGGAAAGGTCTTGGCGGTGGTGGACGAAGGGCAAGACGTAAATTTATTGAATTTGAGGGGCAAATGGGAGGAGGGATTGTAGGATTTGGGAGGTGGCGAAGGAGTGCAGCTGGTTCTGCCAGTGGAGGAGCTTGTGGAGGAGAAGGCCATGTTTGTATGATGTCTTTTTGGATGGCTTACAAACATGGGTAGATTGATTTTTCAATTGTGAGAACATATTATCAAATTTTTATTCAAATTTAAATTAGTATCTCTGAGTTGACTGCATACAAAAGACTCTAATAAATAAATTCAAATTTCAATAAGGAGAAATGCAAATATAAAATTAAATAAGAATAAAAATAATTATTAGATCCTTAAAAAAGAGTGAAATCTCAACATTAAAGATTTTGACAAGTATTTGAATCTCTTTTAATTTGAGAGTAAAAATAATGAGTCTCCTCTTTTGATTTGATATAGGGTTAATTATAAGTTGTACCTTGAAAGATAATTTGAATTTTAATTTAGATCTTCAAAAATTAAAAATTTTAATTTGTACCCTCAAATATAAAAATTTGTATCAATGTGCACTCCTAAAGATCAAAAATCTCAATTTGAATCCTCAGATATAGAAATTTGTATCAATGTGTACCCCTAAAGATAAAAAATCTTAATTTGTACCCTTAAATATAAAAATTTGTATCAATGTGCATCTAAAATTAAATTAATAAATTATATCTAGATCCCCTCATGTTTGTCACTTAATTATTTGGACCCTTTCACATTTAGAATATTACTCTTACATCTCATAGCGTTTATGCATGTGTATCACATAACCCATTTTTGTTGATATATGTTAATATAACTGTTAAAAAATATTATTTTATTCTAATAAAAAATTATCATTTCATATTACCCTTTATTTTGTAGGTCCGAATAAAAATTCGAAAGAGTTTTTGCCACACCCTTGGAGTTGCTCTTATACAGTCATACTCAAGGCTGCAAAGCAAACCTCAAATGCATGTCATCACCCTGTTCTTATGTACAGAGGCGGAGCTAAAATTTTTGTTTAGGGTCGGCACTTTAATTTTTTTCCTTCTAACCAATCACACTATATAACATATTTATATTTATTATATTTATGATAGAGACAAAATATAATTTGTATAAAAAAATATTTAGCAAAAATCAATACAAAAAAAATATTTAGGCGAAATTTTTCACTAATTTTCTATTAATGCGCACAATTACAAGTACATAGTAAAATTATTCTTTATTTAGTTACAAAATTTATTTGAGATTATTATCAATCTTATAGAGAAATTTCATATTCAAAATAGTTTAAAATATTTTTAGGTTACAACCTTTTATTTTTTGTATACAATCGTATTTTATTAGGTTATAGACTACTATTACTAAAAAAAATGGTAAATAAAAACTCAAAATTATTTTTAAAAAATAACAAACATTGTGTTAGATAAAAAAAAATGTTGTATTTTTGTCAATATACAAATAGAACATTGACTCAATCCTAGTAGTCCACTAATTTATTAAAAAAAAAAAAAGACTAGAACCATTATTAAAATTTCTAAAATTTTAAGGGGTAAATATAATGTATAAAATAATTTTATAAATTAGTGCCAGGAAGGACAAAAAAACTCAAGGAACTGAATTTCTCGTGTGTTGAGTTTCTCTCTATTTCTTCTTTTTTTCTTGTGGCTGGGCAGTGGGCAGCTGAGAGTGAGTGATACAGAGAGGAAAAAAAAAAGATAAAATAGGTTTTAGTAAAATNCTAGTTCTTTCTGCAACAAAATTTGGTCAGTCATAGAATCGCCAGTGACAACAAGACTGTGAAACACAGCATCAAGGATAATACTTTCAGTTCAAGGAATGTAGCTCTAGATCACCACTATTGCATCACAAAAATACTTAAATTGAACGCATTTCCGATAAAGTTGGAAACTTCATCACAATACTTGATACATGAAATATGAATCCAAGATTTAGCTTCAGAAAACTAACTTGTGTTCGAGATCACATAAATGGGCTTTTGTAAATTAAATGGTTTAGTAATGCTCCAAAATGGTCGAAACCAAATTCCTTTAACCTTTGTGAGGCTCCTTTGCAAGCCTTAGCTCTCAAATCAATCTATATCACGCTATAAAATTTGATATCATGACATCTTAGCATAGAAATCAGAGCAATAGAAGACGTCCGTAGAAAATTTCATCCCATTTCGTTAGAAATTCAATCTCATTTCCCTCATTCTATTCATTTTTCAGGAGTAAAAAGAAAAAAAAACCTCATTCTATTCATTTTTCAGAAAAAGCAAAACAAAATGGAAACCAAATTTCAATAAACACAAGGATTGAAGTTACGACAGAAATAGACTAAAAAATCTGAATGTTATAATTCAAAAAATCTGATTACAGAAACCTGAAAGTCTTGGTCTCCTGCGAGAGATTTGAATGCGGACTCAAGCTCGGTGAGAGCGTACATTAAGGTCTCAGGAACATACTTCCCGCCAAACTTTCCGAACCGGCCGAAGGAGTCCGGCCGCAGAAGAATCACCGGTTCGGACTCTTTCTTCTCCTCCACCATTGGCTGACGGCTCGTCGATTCTCTGGCTAGAGTGCAAACGATCGGAAAGGTCTTGGCGGTGGTGGTCGAAGGGCAAGACGTAAATTTATTGAATTTGATGGGCAAATGGGAGGAGGGATTGTAGGATTTGGGAGGTGGCGAAGGAGTGCAGCTGGTTCTGCCAGTGGAGGAGCTTGTGGAGGAGAAGGCCATGTTTGTATGATGTCTTTTTGGATGGCTTACAAACATGGGTAGATTGATTTTTCAATTGTGAGAACATATTATCAAATTTTTATTCAAATTTAAATTAGTATATCTGAGTTACTGCATTTATTCAAATTTAAATTAGTATATCTGAGTTACTGCATACAAAAGACTCTAATAAATAAATTCAAATTTCAAGAAAGAGAAATACAAATATAAAATTAAATGAGAATAAAAATAATTATTAAATCTTTAAAAAAGAGTGAAATCTCAACATTAAAGATTTTGACAAGTATTTGAATATCTTTTAATTTGAGAGTAAAAATAATGAGTCTCGTCTTTTGATTTGATATAGGGTTAATTATAAGTTGTACCTTGAAAGATAGTTTGAATTTTAATTTAAATCTTCAAAAATCAAAAATCTTAATTTGTACCTTCAAATATAAAAATTTGTATCAATGTGCACTCCTAAAGATCAAAAATTTCAATTTGTATCCTCAGATATAGAAATTTGTATCAATGTGTACCCCTAAAAATAAAAAATTTTAATTTGCACCCTTAAATATAAAAATTTGTATCAATGTGCATCTAAAATTAAATTGATAAATTATATCTAGATCCCCCTCATGTTTGTCACTTAATTATTTGGACCATTTCACATTTAAAATATTACTCCTACATCTCATAGCGTTTGTGCATGTGTATCACATAACCCATTTTTGTTGATATATGTTAATATAACTGTTAAAAAAATATTATTTTATCCTAATAAAAATTTATAATTTCATATTACCCTTTATTTTGTGGATCCAAGTAAAAATGCGGAAGAGTTTTTCCCACCCCCTTGGAGTTGCTCTTATACAATCATACTCAAGGCTACAAAGCAAACCTCAAATGCATGTCATCACCCTGTTCTTATGTACTGACAAGGGTGGAGTCAAAATTTTTGTTCATGGTGGACACTTTAATTATGCACTTTAATTTTTTTCTTTTTAACCAATCACACTATATAACATATTTATATTTATTATATTATATTTGATATATGAAGTCCATTTAACATAAAAAAATTCCAAAAAAAATGTATATTATTAGGGACGGAGCCATGAATATCTATGATAGAGACAAAATATAACTGATATAAAAAAATATTTAGCAAAAATTAATACAAAAAAAATATTTAGGCAAAAATTTTCACTAATTTTCTATTAATGCGCACAATTACAAGTACATAGTAAAATTATTCTTTATTTAGTTACAAAATTTAGTTGAGATTATTATCAATCTTATAGAGAAATTTCATATTCAAAATAGTTTGAAATATTTTTGGGTTACAACCTTTTATTTTTTGTATACAATCGTATTTTATTAGGTTATAGACTACTACTACTAAAAAAATGGTAAATAAAATCTCAAAATTATTCTTAAAAAATAACGAACATTGTGTTAGATAAAGATAAATGTTATATTTTTGTCAATATACAAATAGAACATTGACTCAATCCTAGTGGTCCACTAATTTATTAAAAAAAAAAAGACTAGAACCATTATTAAAATTTCTAAAATTTTAAGGGGTAAATATAATGTATAAAATAATTTTATAAATTAGTGCAAGGAATGACAAAAAAACTCAAGGAACTGAGTTTCTCGTGTGTTGAGTTTCTCTCTATTTCTTCTTTTTTTCTTGTGGCTGGGCAGTGGGCAGCTGAGAGTGAGTGATACAGAGAGGAAAAAAAAAAGATAAAATAGGTTTTAGTAAAATAGGTCAAAATTTTTATTTTTTAATGATAGTGAGCCAAATTTTTTTTTTTTTAATATTGGGCTAAAAATTTTATTTTTTTAATAGTTTTGGGTGGATTGTGATAGGTCAAATATATGATTTTTTAATAAGTTTGGGTAGATAATAGTGAGTTTAATTTTTTTTGTTTTAAATTGAATTAATTTTTTAATTATTTTGAATAAATAATGTGAGCCTAATATAAATTATGGGGCACACATAATATATATATATATATGATACATATGTTTAACTAATAAAAAAAAAATTGAGAGGGGACGTGCCCACGCTGGCCCTTCTCTCCCTCCGCCTATGTGTACAGGGTAATTGTTTTTTCCCTTGCCACTTGATCTTTTTCCCCACTTATCCCCTCTTATGTTTTCTCTCTCAAGTCCAAAGAAACAAGGTCTACCCCTTTCTGACATTAGAGCAAAGCTACAGGATGATACCCAGACATAACAAAAATGATCTATTCAAGATTGCAGTAAATGTACAAATTTTGTGTGCAACCACTACCATACACCTATTCTTCTATTCATATCTTAATTCCACATAAAGGCTCTTTTCGGTGCTGAGCTGTACCCATTAGTCGGGTCCACAAATATTGTATGTACCTTTCAATTCGTCTTCTTGTTTTGGGACTTCAAGAGGCTTACCTTTCCTTCGTTTTCAAGCCATATGTATCAAGAAGTTGTGGACCCTGGCCTCATCTGCATGTTGGGTTTCCCTCCTTTGTGGGACTCATCAATTTGCTAATTTTTTGGTGGCTTACCCGTGTATAACTCTTATCCAAGACTTGGTTTGGAGTCTTCAAGTTAAAAGGAATTTGACAGTCACCAAAAGACTATAAAGTTTTGTCTTTTTCTTTGGTTCATCTTTTTCTCTATTGGTTTGGCAAGAAGACATATTTTTCGGCAGTCTTTGGTTCAACAAAAAATTCAGCCTTCTTCTTCTCCTTTTTGGTGCCAGAAAAATCTGCAAATTTGTTCTTCAAGTGGGTAACATTTCTTCACTTGATATTTGGGTTTCTTGCGGTTTGTTCTTGGAGATTTGGTTCACTTATTTTGTGAGGTATTTTCCTCTTGTGATTTACACCTTGGTGTGTTTGTAAGGCTTATGCCTTTTGGCCACTTTGTAATCTGATTTGGTGATAGTGGAAGAAACTGACCTACCGGTCGTCGTGGATGTACCTCAAGTTATTTGAGGGAACCACGTAAATCTTGTGTGCTTATTTATTTTCTGTTATTTTATTTATATTGCTTCCATTGATTTACACTTGTGGGAAAGCCTATTTTCCCAACATCTGGTATCAGAGCAATTGGTTAATTCGGTTCCGATTCGTTATATTTCTGTGTGTGAATTATGGACGGCAACGTTGGACGTATGGTTAGTTTCAATGGCACAAATTGGGTGACTTGGAAAACTAAAATGGAAGATCTTTTATTTTGTAAAGATTTGAATGGACCCATAGAGGGTGATAGTGGCAAACCGGAAGGGATGAAAGATGACGAGTGGAAAAAGCTAGACCGGAAAGCTGTCGGTTTTATTCGGCAATGGATTGATGATAGTGTCTTTCATCATGTCTCTACAGAAAAATCTGCACATGGTCTTTGGACCAAATTGGAGAGTTTGTATGATAGAAAGACGGCAGTGAATAAAGCCTTTTTATTTCGAAAGCTTGTGAACTCTAAATATAAGGAGGGTACTTCTATTGCAGAGCATTTGAATGAGATTAAGAGCATTGTGAATCAGTTGGCCGCCATGAAAATTACTTTTGATGATGAGTTGCAAGCTTTGTTACTTCTTAGTTCACTTCCCGAAAGCTGGGAAACTTTGGTGGTCACAGTTAGTAACTCCGCACCTGATGGAGTGGTAACAATGAGTCAAGTTACCAGCAGTTTGTTGAATGAAGAAACAAGAAGAAAATCATCAGGTTCTTCTTACTCCGAGGCACTTGTAATGGAAAACCGGGGGAGAGGCAGGAGTAAGAGTAGGGTTCCGCACAACCGTGATAAATCTAGAGGTCGTTCAAGCTCGATGTCAAAAAAGGATGTTGAATGCTATTATTGTCACAAGAAAGGGCACATGAAGCGGGAATGTAGAAAACTCAAGTTCAAGGAGCAGAACAAAGAGAAAAATTCAGAGAAAAAGCAAATTGATACAGCTGTAGTTACCGATGATGAACTCATGATTATCCGTGATGATGCTAGCGTTAATTTGATTGGCCAAGAGACGGATTGGGTAATTGATTCTGGAGCTTCATTTCATGTTACTTCGCGGGCTGATTTCTTTACTTCTTACTCACAAGGTGATTTTGGGAATGTCCGTATGGGAAATGAAGATGTGTCAAAAATTGTCGGCATGGGTGACATTTGCTTGGAAACAAATATTGGATGCAAATTGCTGCTTAGAGATGTGAGGCATGTACCAGATATTCGACTCAATTTAATCTCTGCTGGAAAGTTAGATGATGAAGGCTACATCAACAATTTCAGTAATGGAAAATGGAAGCTCTCCAAAGGTTCTCTAGTGGTAGCAAAAGGAAAGAAGACTTGTTCTCTTTACACTATGCAAGCAAAAATCTGCAAGGGTGTTGTGAATACCTTAGAGAATGACTCATCCACTGATTTATGGCATAGAAGGCTTGGACATATGAGTGAAAAAGGATTGCAAGTTTTGTCCAAGAAAGAGCTTCTAGTGGGGATAAAAGGTACGCCTTTGAAAACTTGTGTTCATTGTTTCCATGGTAAACAAAACAGAATATCATTCCGTAGAAACATTGCATCTAGAAAATCTCATGTTTTAGATTTGGTACATTCTGATGTATGTGGTCCTTTGAAAGTTAGGACACTTGGTGGTGCTCTATACTTTGTCACTTTTATTGATGATCACTCTAGAAAAGTTTGGGCTTATACACTGAAAACTAAAGATCAAGTTCTAGATGTGTTTAAGATTTTTCAGGCCAAGGTTGAAAGAGAAACAGGTAGACAGTTGAAATGTGTTCGCTCGGATAATGGTGGTGAATATATTGGACCATTTGATCAGTATTGCACAAATCATGGTATCAGGCATGAAAAGACAGTTAAAAAGACACCTCAACAGAACGGGGTTGCAGAGAGAATGAATCGCACCATTCTTGAGAGAGTCAGATGTTTGCTCTCACATTCTAAATTGCCAAGATCCTTTTGGGGTGAGGCAATGAGGACCGCAGTTGATCTTATCAATTTGTCTCCTTCAGTTCCGTTGAATGGTGATGTGCCAGAGAAAGTTTGGACAGGGAAGGAAGTCTCCTATGATCACTTGAGGGTATTCGGCTGCAGAGCTTTTGTTCATATTCCAAAAGATGAAAGGTCCAAGCTTGATCCAAAAGCAAAGCAATGCATATTTCTTGGCTATGGGCATGAAGAATTTGGATACAGGTTGTATGATACAGTTGACAAGAAAGTTGTCAGAAGCCGAGATGTTGTTTTCTTGGAAGATCAGACTATTGAAGACATCGACAAGCTTGAGTCAGCTGAGTCTAGTACTGATGATCTTGTTGATTTAGATCCTCTCAATCCCTCTGCTGTTCATGATATTGATGAGGAAGTGCAAACACCTCATGATGATGCAGCAGAAGATGATGTTGAGCCAGAGATTGAGGGGGAGCAACCACCCCAAGAGCCACTACCACAGACACCGTTAAGGAGATCTACTAGAGAAAAACAGTCATCCAGAAAATATTCTTCAAATGAGTATGTGATGATATCAGATCAGGGGGAGCCAGGGACTTATCAAGAAGTCTTGAAGCATGAGAACAAAACTGAATGGTTCAAGGCAATGAAAGAGGAAATGAAGTCTTTGCATGAGAATCACACCTATGATTTGGTGAAGCCGCCTAAAGGGAAGAAAATTTTGAAAAATAAATGGGTCTTCAGACGAAAGAATGATGGGAACAGTTCTCAACCGAGATTCAAGGCACGACTTGTCGTGAAAGGTTTTGATCAGAGAAAGGGAGTTGATTTTGATGAGATCTTCTCACCAGTTGTGAAGATGTCCTCCATTCGAACTGTGCTTGGTATAGCTGCGAGTATGAATTTAGAAGTTGAGCAGCTTGATGTGAAGACCGCATTTTTGCATGGTGACTTAGAAGAGGAAATTTATATGGAGCAACCTGAGGGCTTCAAAGATAAGGGTAATGATCAGTTAGTTTGCAAATTGAAGAAGAGCTTGTATGGATTGAAGCAAGCACCGAGGCAGTGGTACAGAAAATTCGATGCTTTCATGAGTGAGAATGGGTATTCAAGAACCACTTCAGACCATTGTGTGTTTGTGAAGAAATATAAAGATGGTAATTTTATTATTCTCTTGCTTTACGTTGATGATATGCTTATTGTGGGCCAAGACACGAGTAAGATTAGCAAGTTGAAGTCAGAGTTGAGTAAGTCCTTTGCCATGAAGGATTTGGGTCCAGCAAAGCAAATTCTTGGGATGAGAATTGTTCGTGACAGATCACATGGGCTGATTTGGTTATCTCAAGAGAATTATATTAAAAAGGTTCTTGAGAGGTTCAATATGGACAAAGCAAAGCCTGTTAATTGTCCACTTGCAGGCCACTTCAAACTAAGCTCAAGTCAGTGTCCTACAAGTGATGAAAAGAGAAATGAGATGCAGAAAATTCCCTATGCTTCAGCAGTTGGTTCTTTGATGTACGCCATGGTTTGTACTCGACCGGATATTGCTCACGCAGTTGGGGTTGTCAGTCGATTTTTGTCTAATCCAGGGAAAGAACACTGGGCAGCAGTGAAATGGATTATGAGGTATCTTCAGGGCACTTCAAAGATGAGTTTGTGTTTTGGTAAAGGCGAGCCTATTCTTGATGGGTTCACAGATTCTGATATGGCTGGTGATGTTGATAGTCGAAAATCTACTTCTGGTTATTTGATTACTTTTGCAGGGGGAGCAGTGGCATGGCAATCAAGATTACAGAAATGTGTTGCTCTCTCCACCACAGAAGCTGAGTTCATCGCCATCACTGAAGCTTGCAAAGAATTATTGTGGTTGAAGGAATTCTTACAAGAGTTGGGTTTGAAACAAGAAAGGTATGTCCTTCATTGTGATAGTCAGAGTGCAATCCACTTGAGCAAGAATTCTTCATTTCATTCGAGATCGAAACATATTGATGTTAGATATCATTGGATTCGTGATGTCTTGAATGATAAGTTGTTACAACTTGAAAAAATTCACACTGATGATAACACTTCGGATATGTTAACTAAGGCATTGACTAAGGACAAGCATGAGAAGTGTCGACTTTTGGCGGGAATGGTCGAATCCTCCACATAAGTCGGGAGGGGGAGAATTGTTGGGTTTCCCTCCTTTGTGGGACTCATCAATTTGCTAATTTTTTGGTGGCTTACCCGTGTATGACTCTTATCCAAGACTTGGTTTGGAGTCTTCAAGTTAAAAGGAATTTGGCAGCCACCAAAGACTATAAGTTTTGTCCTTTTCTTTGGTTCATCTTTTCTCTGTTGGTTTGGCAAGAAGACATATTTTCGGCAGTCTTTGGTTCAACAAAAATTCAGCCTTCTTCTTCTCCTTTTTGGTGCCAGAAAAATCTGCAAATTTGTTCTTCAAGTGGGTAACATTTCTTCACTTGATATTTGGGTTTCTTGCGGTTTGTTCTTGGAGATTTGGTTCACTTATTTTGTGAGGTATTTTCCTCTTGTGATTTACACCTTGGTGTGTTTGTAAGGCTTATGCCTTTTGGCCACTTTGTAATCTGATTTGGTGATAGTGGAAGAAACTGACCTACCGGTCGTCGTGGATGTACCTCAAGTTATTTGAGGGAACCACGTAAATCTTGTGTGCTTATTTATTTTCTGTTATTTTATTTATATTGCTTCCATTGATTTACACTTGTGGGAAAGCCTATTTTCCCAACACTGCACACAAGATCTCTTTGATTCTCTTTGCCTCTGTAAATGGTGAGACACCATTTCGCCAATTCTCTTTCATGGGCCCAATCATTTGGTGCAACATTTTTCCCTTATCCAAGGATTAAAATTTCATTTTGGCACATAATTTTGTTTAATTTCAAAATAGAAACGTCTGAAAAATGATTTGGAAACAATACAAAAATATGATAGAAACAAACAAAAAATTTAAAAATTATTTGTGGAACATTATGTAACATTTCAAAATATAGTAGTTTTAGTAATCAGTCATGGACTCATTTCATTTTACATAGAAAAGGAAACGTTAGTTCCTTGGCTTTATACCCTAACATTTCTTTTCTCCGGTTTTGACAAAGTGCAGCTACATGGAACTAAAGTTCAAACCCAAGATATACACCACAAACAAGATATAAACAAAGAGGATATCTTTATTTCTCTCTGAAAATAAAATATAAGAATTTATACAAAATTCTCACTGAGATCTCTCCCGAATCTCTCTCTCTCTCTTTCTCTCTGTTTCTTCTTCATTGATCTTAAGCATACTTCCGGCCTTCACTAAACTTCCTATTTATTGGGAGTTTTTTGGCCAAATAAGACAAGAAAAAAGGAAACACATTTAAGGCTTTGGCAAGCTTTGTCAAAGCTTTAGTCGTCCGCCGTCAATCAGTCCGC
The DNA here is from genome assembly GCA_963454935.2 of Ilex paraguariensis. Taxonomy (NCBI): domain Eukaryota; kingdom Viridiplantae; phylum Streptophyta; class Magnoliopsida; order Aquifoliales; family Aquifoliaceae; genus Ilex; species Ilex paraguariensis. Next base: position 53,464 of record CAUOFW020000859.1, read on the forward strand.
CGACAAGCCATTAGTAGGGTGGCTACTACGATGGGCTACTGGGTAACCTCTGATGGAGCTGGATTCTTCAAAAGATTCTCTTGGCAATGTGTGAATACTAGAACATCTCTCAATCGGAAATTTTTTGAGACCTATGTGGTTCCAACTTTCAATCCTCAAGTTTGTTTCTCCTCCTCAACTCTCAAGTTTGTGCCTTTTACCTGTTATATGAGAATCTTTAACAAATTCCCAAGCAGAACCACATAATAACATACTTGTCTCGTAGGAAAATGGGGAGAAAATTAAAATGTATGTTATAGCCAGCCAATCAATTCTTTTTCGTTCAATTGCCAAGTAGAGATAAGGTTTTGACATTTTCTCTTTTTACAGAGAATAAGAATAATATTTCATTTAGATTTGTTCAGTCCACTGGACCACCATTCTACAATTTCTTCAAGGAAAAAAAGCAAAGACTTCCAGTAGTATAACATAAGACTAAAACTTAGTCACTAAATCAAAATTATAATGGAACTTGCTTCTTTCTTCTAATGTGTTTATCGTTGCATTTCTTCATATATACACTCAATGTAGCCTTAAAAACTACAATAACATTAGGGGTCACTTTAATGTTCTCCGGAAATTAATACTTGCATGTGTTGGACTTTGCAATGGAAATGCTTCCATTGTGTTTGGGTATGTGACTGTGTGAATTTGATCTAAAAGTATTCATAATTCAAAGTATAACTTTCAAAAAGTTTCCATCTTTTGCTCAAGAGAAATTTCATTAGGTTTGGGACTTGCGGTGCAAGAAGAGTTCCACCTATTTTTTAGTTCCATATCCTTAAATATCCACTACAAATATCATATGTATAGAATTTCAGATTTTGTCTTTTATTTGGCACATGTATCTTGGAACAAACTTGCGACCAATTCTACCACTTTAAAGGCTGACAATCATATTGATCTACATTCAAAAGGTTTAACATAATTAGAATTATTCAATATGTGAATAGCAATTCGAAACTTGAGGTATAGAATCACCAAATTAAGAATTTTAGGATTAAAGTGATATACCGGTTTATTTGTCTCACAGAGTTGCTTGTGTGAAATCAATGGGGTACTTCAACAGGTATCAAAGGGTTGTTTATAATGTTTTACTTTGGATTTGAATGATTTCATTGGTTGACAATGTGTTTCTGATTGTCATATCTTTTGAATTCAAGTTTTCAATTCACTTGTTTAAAATGAGATTACGTTAACTTGTCGCTTGAATTCTATGTTTGCAAATTTTGTACTAGTGTATCCCCAGGATATACTTGGTCAGTGGCTATGTAATAACTCACAATGAACGATAATTTTTGTACTATATGATGTTGTAACATTTTTGTCATTTTGCCTTATTGCACACAAGTAGTGAGGTTGCTTAACTCATTTTTTTTGGGGGACAACTAAGGTATTTCTTTCTTGTATTTGAATGGCATCATTATTTCTCCTCTCAATCACTGAATCTATTATCCATTTGGCCGAGGAAAGAGATGAATATGGTTCTCAAATTGTATTGCAAGATTGAATAGTGTTGCATGGTCCTTTAGGGTGGACATTATGAAAACCATGTATTGTTTTATATAGGGGATACGAATAAAGGTAATAAAAAAAAATATACGACACGACTTATTTATATATTAATTATACACAATTTATATTTGATATAACATGATTTACTAGACACGAATTAGTAAACAAATCATGTATGAGTGGAATATTTTTGACACGATCCCATTAAAACTTGACACAAACTCGTCTCACTCGACACAATTAATATACCTAATTATAAATAGCCTAATTAGTTTATAACTTCACTTTTAAAAGGTTGAACTTGATTTTAAATGGTGTAACTTTACATTTAAAAATTATTATAACTTTTCATGATTGATCATGATAATGTAAAGAGCCGAGAAATATGAGATAACGAGCTCTATAGTGATGTGGGTGAGTTGTGTGTGTNTCATGATTGATCATGATAATGTAAAGAGCCGAGAAATATGAGATAACGAGCTCTATAGTGATGTGGGTGAGTTGTGTGTGTTGACAAAAACTAAAACACAAGAGGATAAGTGATTCACCAAGCTAAAGAACTAGGTTAATCCACTCTAAAATAGAATGTTTTGTTCCTATAATTTATATTTATTAGAGAAGAAGAATATTTCACTCTCTTAAAAGTACAATTGTTCATTATTCTACTAAGCCAATGATTTATCTGTTTTTACACCAAGAGAGTATGGTCCTCAAATAATGATAGAGTAATTTGGATCCCTGCANTTAAAAGTACAATTGTTCATTATTCTACTAAGCCAATGATTTATCTGTTTTTACACCAAGAGAGTATGGTCCTCAAATAATGATAGAGTAATTTGGATCCCTGCATAGTAGTAGGTGGAAGAGTCTGGTCTTTAGGTCGACTAACTTCCTTATTATGTTGTAGACATGTTTTCTGTATATATTTAGTCTTGGCATCATCGGATCATAAAATTATTAACATTTTAAAATTGACGATACTTTTTTATAAGTATAATATTTATTTTAAAATTTTATAATTTAATCTTAAAAAATTATAAAATTTTGATACAATATCAATTAGGGGTGGCCCGAGACATATTGGGGCTTAAAGCAGAAAGGTTTTTTTTATTTTTAATATTAATAATAAATTTATTTTTTAATTTTTAAAATACAAAAATATTAGTTAAATTTTTATATTCACGTTTTTATTACTATATTTGAACTTAATGATAAGAGAAAAAGAGAATGATTCAAAAAATATGATGATAAGTTTAAACTTGATTTTTTTTGGGACTTTCTTTAAAGTGAGATCCTAANAAAAATATGATGATAAGTTTAAACTTGATTTTTTTTGGGACTTTCTTTAAAGTGAGATCCTAATTTTTTTTTAATTGAACTTGTGTTTTTATAAAGTTTTTTTGTAGGGCTTAAATATTTATGAATTTATTTTTTTCAATGAATTGTTTATAATACCTAAAACTTAATTTTTTTTTTTTTATAATACTGTTGAATCGCCCTTGATATCAATTTCAATAGGTTGGTAATATGCCCAATAGAAAAGAAAAAAACAAACAAACAAAAAAAATAGACAACGAGTGGTACATACGTAATTTTGATGTCGAGTGCATTCGCGGAAGGGTGGTTACTAGACAACGAGTGGTACTTGCACAAATAACGTGGTGCCTTAATATCGAAGTGTGTATAGTGATTAAAAAAAAATTAAAAAATTTCATCGGATCAAATAGAGAGATCCCAACGTTTGGGCATTGGCCTCTATATCCACACTATCACATTATTATTTTACACATTTTACCTTTAAATTAATTAGATTAAGACATAATATTTGATACGATATCGTCGATATTTGCGATCCAAATTTTAAAATGAAAGTGAAAGAATAAGCCAATAAATGTGAGCGTTCATGTGCTATACGACTTTTTGGCTGATCCTTATCTTGCTGGAGGCAAATTTTCTACAGTAAAAATGGTTGATTAGTTGAATTGGTTCTGGCGTCCTTGTACCCAAAAGGATGGGTGAATTTGGTTTGAGTGTTCATCGATTGGGTGGATTTATATGCTCTGGGGTAGTAAGACGAACTTTCTTTTTTTTCTAAATTTTTATTATGCTACTCTCATTAGGGTAATAATCGAATCTTGTTATTCATATATTATATTGCCTAATTGCAATTTATGTTGTCTAGTAGTTAAACCCGAATCCAACTTTTTTATTAACTAAATTATGTTTGAGTTGAAAATAAAAGAATTCCACTTTCTAACAATAATATTAAATACTTGACCCACAAAAAGCGAATTTCTTGACCAAAAACAAAACTATAATATTAAATAGTGTTTTTGTTAGAAAACAATAATAGTGGGCTACGGTCCAATTTGTAAGAACCCAAGCCCAAAAGTACCCACTACCCGGTCCCAAAACCGACAAATTTGGAGATCCAACATTCACTTGCACATTCACGCTCCAGTCTCACACACTGACACACTCTCTCTATCTCTTCCGCGTCACTCTCTTCTTCCTCGCAGAAAACCCTAATCCTCAAGCAGGTAAGTTTTCACCATCTCCGAAGACTATCTCACTACAGCTAGATCACTTTTTGATATTTGACGTCTCGCATTCACCAGTTTAGTGGCCAGCCACTTCGATTTCTAGGGTTTTAGCTGGTTTTTTATTTATGATGTTCTAATTTAATCCGCGATGTTATATCATAGATTTCGGAATTTTTGTTTCTCGATGCTCAATGTCAAGTATTTATTTCACTAATTCGGTATTCTATCGGTCTTCGGTGTTTCGATGTGGTCTATTCAAATTATTATAGGTTCTCTTTTCTTTCTTCTGTTTTTTCCCAGCAAGCAAGAAGATGGCAATAGGACTGAGTGCTTTAGTTGTAGAAACAAGAAAGTCGTCCTTTCTGTTACTAGTATTCTGGTTCATTTTAGTTTATTGACACCAAGAAACGCAATAATGTTTATCTGTCTTACTTTTCTCAGCATCCAAATGGAGCATATTAGAAAAGACGAATCTTTAGACCTTCATCAATAATGGATATTCCAGCATTCTGTTTTCTTAACATATCTTTGGTTTCAATATTTATGGTACCTGTTTTCCATCCAGGTTAGTGCATTGGATCTCACCAATGGTGCGGAATGTATCTGATCATTCAGTATCTCCAGTCAGGGGACGTGGATCTCCTCGTAGGAGGAGCCCTTCTCGAAGAGAGAGATCTCCTGCTGGGCATAGGAGTTCACTCAAAACAAGCTCACCTGTTAGAGAGAAACCTTCAAGTCGCACCAGGTCCCCTAAACGCACACGATCAAGATCTCCTGTATCTCTACCTGTAAGAGAGAAACCTTCAAGTCGTACCAAGTCACCTAAACGCACAAAGGCGAGGTCTCCTGTTTCTCCCTTGCCCATGAGAGAGAAACCCTCAAGTCGCACCAGGTCCCCAACACTTGCAAAGTCGAGGTCTCCTGTATCTCGCTCACCCTCACCACAGACTAAAAGATTAAGGAGAACGCAAGCTGAAAGAGAGGCTGAGAGAGTGAGTGAAAGGGAGAATGAAAGAAATCATGGTAGGGGAGGTGATAGGGGTATACGTAGGGAAAGAGATCCAGACAAGGCAGTGCCTAGTGAGAGAAGGGAGCGAAGGTCAGGAAGGGATGCAGTTGATAATGGGTCTTCTAGAATGAGACATGGGCACTCAACTTCACCATCAGACCGTCACCAAAGGAGTAGACACAGATCTCGGTCCCCTGCTGCTGCTGCTGATAACAGGACGCGTGATGAGGTGTCTGGTGATATCCACTTCTTTAACTGCCTCAATAACGCCATCTATATTTGTATAGTTAATGTTCTTGTTAGTTTTTACATTTGAAAATCTTACCCTCATCATATTCTTATGCTAAAACACATGCATACAGTTAAGCTTTTATTTGCCATGTGTTACAAGTATTGTGTGCATTATTGTAGTAAAAACCATATAAATAGAATTTCTTATAAAAAAAAGTTCTTTATCACTATTTTGTTGAATTAAAACTGAAATATGATGGATTGTAGTAACCTTTATTAACTTATTAACAGAAAAATAATGACTATTTTAGGTTATTGATTTGTAGCAAGTACATTATAAAGGTCCCTGCAATCATTCAATTTTTGTGTATTTCTGTATGACTTTGTGTATGTGATTTGAAGGCAGCTGGCTCACTCTTGTTATCATAGCCTCATATTCTAATATAGTTCTTGCTTTATCAAAATGGAATTTTCTGCTCTCATATAAAAACTGAAATGAAAATTTTGTGCCTTTTCGTGTAATGTATTGAATTTTCCATTTTGATCTTTTGCAAAGCCCCTGAATATTCTCTTTCTTGCATTGTTTGATAGTCAGGGAAAAAAATTTAACTACTAATTTATTTTTGAACATCTTTTTGCGTTTCTATCTTTTTTGTTTAAGAGAATGAAACATTTTCATAAATTAATATGTGAGGCATATTAGAGTTGCTTATTCCAGCATAAATGCTTAACTTGAGTATCTGACAGTTTGCTAATCTCTTCAGGTGACTAACTCAAGGGGAGTGGAACATCGGTCAGCTGCTGCTTGAACTTTATAGTTCTTATCTATACAATCTGGAAAAAAAAAAATCACCTAGACACTCCTATATCTTCAGTCTGTTTTGCTAATGAAAATATGGTATAACAAGTAATAAGTTTGGTTGCGAGCCCTCGGTGATTGAGAGGACTACACTAATATTGATTTTTAAAAATTGATTCACTCCTCTATTCTAGTGGGAATGAGGGAACGTATTCATAGCTTTCTCCCCATAGCCCAAACAGTGTAGGGGAGGGCATTACAATTTTGTATTAAAAAAAAAAACATTCATGTCATAGGGTAAACCCTCATGCAGTGAAGGAATTAGAGAATTTAAATTACTGACTGGGGTCCTTATTTTTG
>CAUOFW020000859.1:64112-80667 GCA_963454935.2 Ilex paraguariensis
AAAAAAAAAAATTAGAAGTCAATAATGGGTTCACCAAGAATCAAATTACGCTCCAAGGTCCATGGTAAGTTAAAGAGCTTTGCCATAATGAATTTGAAGATCTTGTTGACATTGATGTTGTGGGTTGCACTTGAAAAGAAAAGGGTCGCCTTCATAGCTCTGGCATATGCCCTTGCCTGCATTGATAACAAGACACAGAATCTACACCGTTAGATGAGATGATGATGGGTCTGATGAAATCAGAATTTTGCAAAACTAGTTTTTTTTTTTTTTTTTAACACACAACCGGATATATATATATATACACACTGTCAGAGTATATATATTTGCTATTTATTGTTTACTGTTTACGTGATAGTTTGATATCATACATGTATATCGTTTTGAAAAATCTCTTACCTCGGTCACAATAGTCCATTGCAGGTCTGGTGGAAGTTGGACAAAATCATCAAATTTAGTCCCAATTAATATGGGAATTGCCGTCTGCATATAACATGAAGGCACACATGTTTAGGGATGTCCTATTCTATTCAAAGTTTAGCTCGTTCATTCATGAGGAATGTTTGAACTTGTGATGAGTTTCAAACATTTTGTTCAAATTCACGTAGCTAACTTCTTTAAGCTCAATTCGGTTGATTAAATGAACTGAGTTAGCATTTACACCCGAGCATAAAAATCCATTTTACTACCCTTTCAGGAAAAAAAAAAAAAAAAACAAAAGAGAGAGAAGAAAATAGTTGTAAATTGTTATCCAAATATTGTTAAGTAGGAGTCATGTTTGGTACCTGATTCCACTTTCTTGCTTGACTGTACCATCCAATAACACTGCCATTGCACATAAAATTTTAGAGTTATTTTATTTTTACCCCTTGTTTTTTATTATATTGAAATGTAGAGATGCTATAATTAATGTACTTACCTATTTAGAGTACATCGATTGGTAAGATCAAACATAAACAAAATTGCTACTGCATCTTTACAAGCAATTGGGACTTGATCAATGGACCTCTGGTCACCTACAAATCAAACAGTGAACAGTAGAAATCACATTTATCAATATAACTTTTTTTTATTAAAATTGATTATCACATAAAAACTTCCAAATGAGATCCTGATCAACACTTTTGCTTTTTCTTTTTATCATTTTTGGTCCTTAAAGTATGTATATTTTGTCAATTTGATCTCTAAATTATTCAATTAGAGTTTAAATGATCTATATACAAACGGATTGTTAAGTTTTTAACGGAATGATCACGTAGTGGTCATGTGATAACGTCTGATAGCATGACACATGGTCAATTCTGTCAAAAAATTTCACGAACTGTCTGATTAAAGACCAAAATGATATGAATTGAAACTTTAAGGACAAAAATAATAAAATTAATATAATGAGAAGCAAACAGACAAAAGGAACATATTTTAAGGACAAAAAATGCTATTATTATTATTATTTTTTTGCCTTAAAAAAAATTAATAAATGGTACACATAAATCTTATCTGCTTACCTCCCACGTCCCATATTCGAAAAGCAATCCGAGCACCTTGGACCATTAGGGTTTTGTCCATTAAATTCAATCCATTCATGTCTATGCATCTCTTTTCTTGCTCACCACCTACATACTTCATCTTCAAAACATTCAACATAATGAAAAAAAAAGGTGTGGAGAAAAATATATTAGCACTCGTAACATAAGCATATGAGCACCAAAAAGAACATGAAAATTCACTAAAAACTACAAAAATAACTCACTACAAAACTTGTTTTCCCAATCTGACAATCACCCAATAAACTGATCTTCAAATCAACCAAATCAGAATCACTATCATAGCCACTGCACATAGTCGTCGCCAGACCGTCGTGTCCAAAACCAGACTCAGTAGCCTCCATTGCCGGAGAAGAAGACCTCTGAGACAAACGTCGGTAGTGACTCGGTTTCCCCATGGAGCAAGTAAGAATTCTCTCCCAAATGAACCTGAAAAATTCCCTGAACCCCGATACCCTTTCGATTATGCTCCACTTTATGTTGACCTGAACAATTTTCCGGCAGAATTGAGTCATCTTTCCGGTGGCTTCATTGATTGTTTGGGCCATGAAGATATGTTGTGGCTTCTTGTGTTCTCATATCTTTGTAGTTCTACTTTTTTTTTTGGGTGGTGTTTCGAGCTTTCTGTTTATGACTCTATCCAAAGACACAAAACTAGGGAAAGGTGTGTTACAGTGGGTGGAAGTTGACCGGTATATCTTTGTGTTACCAAAACAGTCCAAATTGCCGCTTCTTGGTTTCAACGTAGTTTTCTGTTATTTAAGGGCACTTGGAAGTGTCGAAGTTGTTCTCATAAAGAAGAAAAACCACGAAGTGTTCAAACTTCTTACATGGTGGCTTTCAGCTTGTCCATTTTTATTTTTATTTTTATTTTTTATTCAATGGGTACGAAAATTCGAGTTAACTTATACACACCTCGATTAATTTTTTATTTGATTCCCTTTTTGGTCCGGTCAAAAAGATCATTTACGCCAACACTAAGATATTGACCTGACCCCAAAGGATTATCAAGATTCGAACTTAAACATTTAAATTTATAACTCTTTCTCTATTACCATTTAAATTCATTTGAAATTTGGGTTATCAATTTTTCACCAGATAAGGTAACACCATATGAATTCAAAAAAATTAATATTTCCAGTAAAGCAATAAAAATTAAATTAAATTAAAGTAGTATCAAATATGAATAATTTAATTTTGACATTTATGTGTATCATACAGATTATAGAATGAAAGCCAATATGTATCTCTTGAGTAAAAACATTAATTACTCTGGGAATCATGATGTAAACAGGCACAGTACATGACCCACCTACCTATGCGAATCTACCATAAGATATTTATGATTATCCTATAAATTGGTATTCAAAATAATGGTGGGTTAAGCTAACTAATTTTTATTTTTTTTTAATTTAACAGTTAAGGATTTCTGATTTAGTTTATGTATATCGTAATTAATTTTATCTCCAATTCAATCAAAGACAGGTCATTCACCATAAAACTAAGATCATGACTTAACTTCAAAGATTATTAAAATTCGAACTCAATACGTAATACCATTTTAAAGTATCTTCAAGTTTAAGCCAACTAACTTTTCAATTTAAAGTCGGTTATTCTCTAGATCATCAATGACATATATAAACAAATCACTGGTTGCCTAGTTGATTGGTGGATCTAGATCAAGAGACTTAACTTTTATACCCTTTTGGAATAAAGAAAAGAGGTGCAAAACCCATCACAGTGAAACATGGATTCCCTTTAATCTTTACTAAAAGTTATTAAAGAATTAGGAAATTCATATATGTACTGTACCCCTCTTTAACAGACAGGTGGCCCATAGAATAATAATTTACTAGACTTGGTTTTCTTAAAAATTTTGTATGTCATTTCTGATTATAAAAAATAAAAAAAAAAATCTCTACCTTTGTTATAGTTTTTTTATTTATTAGTTTTATAGCTAGAAAACAAATTCGATAGAATATAATCTTATGACACTCTTATTAACAATTAGTTATTNAGTCCAACTGCTTTCGTTCAGGTGTCTAACAGTCAAGTTGCTATTGTTTTACTATTTTCTTGCTCCGTTCAGTTATCCAATAGTAAGGTTGCTCCTATTTTACTATCTGCTATATTATTATGGAACCTAAGTAAGATGTTATTGCTCCATCTTTGCCACATACTTCTCCAATTCTTATTAATGGTCTCATGACTTCCATTAAACTCAATGGGACAAATTATACTTTATGGTCTCATTTCGTTCAAGTCTTTCNAGTAATTCTTATTATTATGAGTTAACTATAAATATAAGTGATTTTGTGAGAGTAGGTTAAGTTTTGACTACTTTTCGTCTTTCTTTAATATTGTGTTGATTCTCTAAATTTAACATAGTATCAGAGTAATTTGATCCTAAATACAAATCTTAGTGTGTATGTGTTGTGAAAATTACTTTGGCTTGAAGTGGTGTCACTGTGGTGGTGTTGCTGCTGCTGTCGTTGTGGTGGTGATACGTCTATGGTGGAGGTTTCCAGTATGAGGTGTTATCGACATCGGTGCCTTTTCGTGTCCTCTGTGTTCTGTGATTGTGGTGGTGTGGTCTTTGGTCATCAACACCGGTGGCTTTGCGGTGGTGCTGTGCCATTGTGGTCGATTGTGGTGGTGTCGTTGTGATGTGTAACCCGTTGTGGTGGTGTGTCACTGGGTTGATTGTGCTGTGCCGTCGAAGATTGAGGTTTCTTTTGAAACCCTAATCAGATGAAGAAGACGAAGTTCATTTAGGTCGGTTTCGGGTTGATTCCAACCCAAGATCCAAACCAAAATCGGTTTAGCCCAAGACCCAAACCAAATCGGTTCAAGGCCGGTTCAATCTCGATTTGGTCCACTACAGGCTGGTTTAGTCCCGGTTTGGTCCACTCTAGGCTGGCTCAGTTAGTTTGGCACTGGTTCTATCGACTTTCACGCTGGTTCAGCGATCCAGTTCATTTTTCCTGACCGGTTCAGTGATCTAGCGAGATTTTTCAGTCTGGTTCAGCGGTCTAGCGAGGCCCTCCAGTCCGGTTCAACGATCCAGTGGTCTTCTCCTGTCTGCTCGGAAGTCCAACTGCTTTCGTTCAGGTGTCTAACAGTCAAGTTGCTATTGTTTTACTATTTTCTTGCTCCGTTCAGTTATCCAATAGTAAGGTTGCTCCTATTTTACTATCTGCTATATTATTATGGAACCTAAGTAAGATGTTATTGCTCCATCTTTGCCACATACTTCTCCAATTCTTATTAATGGTCTCATGACTTCCATTAAACTCAATGGGACAAATTATACTTTATGGTCTCATTTCGTTCAAGTCTTTCTTCGAGGTAAATATTTTAAGAAATATTTGGTTTATCTCAAATCTAAGGAAGATACTTATGGGTATGATCAGTGGGAACAAAAGGACGCTCAGATTATCTCTTTACTGTTGAATAGTATTGAGCCGAGTATTAGTTCTACTCTGCATTACCTTGACACTGTCAAAGAGATATGAGATCACTTGGCCACTATGTATTTTAGCACAGGTAATTTTACCCGTACTTATGAGGTGTGCAAGCAGTACTTCTAGCTGCATCAGGATACTTTGAGCCTTGTGGATTATTATTCCCATGTTCGGGGAGTCTGTGAGCAGTTGAAGCTCTATCATCCATTCACTATTGATGTAACAGTTTGGCATAAGCAACATGAGAATTTGGATATTGTTAGGTTTTTGGTAGGATTGAAACCTGAATATGAGGTTATTCGTTCTCAAATTTTGGGTGATTTTACTCTTCCCTATCTACTTGAGGTTTTCTCTCGTTTACAGTGTGCTACTCTGTCTACTCCTTCAGGCATCAATCCACTGATCGTTCAGCTCTTATGGTTCCTAGTAGCCACAGTGATGGTCACTGAGGTGGACATGGTAATCGTGGTGGTCGTACAAGTGGTCGTGGGGGCCATAGTGGACCTCGTTCCTGTACGTACTATGATCGTGGAGAGCACACTCTTGATTTTTGTTGAGATTTACATGAAAAACCTTATGGTGTTGCTAATTAGGTTTCCTATCAAGATGACACGTCAGTTGTTGCTTCTATACCTCGGTCAGCTTCATTAGACTCTGGGTTGGTTACTATTACACGTGAGGAGTATACTTAGTTCATGTCCCAGCAACAGTTGTCTAGTTAAGTACCGCTTTCACTTGTTTATTGTCCTCCACTTGTAGTTCCTGGATCATAGGCTTTGACACTTTTGACCCTATGACTGGTGCGTCTGGTGTTTTTTTTACTTATCAGTTTGTTACTTTCACACATGGTATTACTCTTGCTAATGGTATTTGTTCTAAAATTTCAGGTTTGGAGACTACTCACTTGAGTCCTGATATGTTCCTATCCTCCATGTTATTTGTTCCTCAGTTTTCTTTTAGTTTACTTTCCATTAACAAGATTACTCATTCTCTGAATTGTTTTGTAACATTTTATCTCTCTTATTGTGTATTTCAAGATCTTAAGGCGCAAAGGAAGATTGGTACGGGACATGAAGCTGGTGGCCTATATTACTTTGACTTTGATTCACCTATTCGGGCTCTACAGACCTCATTGTCTCCTTTTCAATGTCATTGTCGTCGTAGACATCCCTCTCTCCAGAATCTAAATCACCAAGTTCACAGTCTTAGTTATGTGTCATTCGTATCTTGTGAAGCTTGTCAACTAAGTAAGCATCACCGTGTGTCCTTTCAGTCTAGAGTCAATAATCGTGTGTCTAGTCTATTTGAGTTGGTACATTCTGATGTATGGGGTCCAATAAAGAATATTTCACTTAATAAATATTTTTATTTTGTATCATTTGTGGATGATTATTCTCGTGTGACATGGTTGTTTCTGATGAAAGTTCGTTCTAAGTTATTCTCTATATTTGAGACCTTTCGCAAGGAAATAAAAATTCAGTATAGTTGTCGTATACGTATTTTATGTTTTGATAATACTCGGGAATATGAATCTGATTCTTTTTCAAGTTATCTTAGTAAAACTGGCATTATCCATCAGACTTCTTATGTGTACACCTCTCCACGGAATGGTATTGTTGAACGCAAGAACCATCATTTGTTGGAAGTAACTCGTGTACTGTTATTCCAGATGAATATTCCCTGATATTTTTGGAGTAATGTTGTTCTCACTGTTTGTTATCTTATTAATCGTATGTCATCATCTGTGTTAAATGGATAAAGTTCATATTCTGTCATTTTTTTTCTGGTAAACCCTCATTCTCCTTAACTCTTAAGGTTTTTGGGTGTGTCTTTTATGTTCACAATTTGGGCCCTAGGTTTGATAAACTTGACCCTCGGGCTACCAAATGTGTATTTCTTGGATACTCTCTCACACAGAAGGGGTATCGTTGTTATAGTTCTTCCCTACGATGATACTTTACTAGTGCTGATGTTATATTTGAGGAATTTGTTCCATATTTTCTGGCACATGCTCAGCCTTTGGATTTGGACTTTGGGACATATCTTGCATCACCATCTCTTCCCTCACAATCAAATATTTGTTGCCTACTGTGTTACTATCCATTTTACCTCTTCGTGTATACTCTCGTTGTCCTTGCCCATCGATTGAGATGCTCGTACCGTCTACTTTGCTGTCTGCTGATCCTGGTACATCAGGTAATTTAGATTCTTTACCTATTGCTCTTCACAAAGGTACTAGTTCATATGTTACTAATCATCTCATTGCTTATTTTGTTTCATATAATGCTCTGTCTCATGTCTTCTCTTGTTTTACCTTTCAATTATCTATTATCTCTATTCTTAAGCACTTATAGGATGCGTTATCCGATTCGGATTGGAGGAAAGTTATGGAGGAGGAGATGAATGTCTTACATCGTAATGGGACTTGAGATCTTGTTCCTCTACCTCTGATAAACAAACTATTGATTGTCGTTGAGTGTGTACTGTTAAATTTCATCTGGATGGTTATGTGGAGCGTCTCAAAGCTCGGCAGGTTGCAAAGGGCTTTACTCAGACTTATGCTGAGACTTTCTCTCTTATTGCCAAAATTTTCTCTGTTCGAATCTTGATTTCTTTGACTGCTAATCTTGATTGACCTTTGTTTTAGTTAGATGTCAAGAATGTCTTTCTACATGGTGACTTGGTTGAAGAGGTATGTATGGAGCAGCCACCTAGGTTTATTGCTCAAGGGGAGTGCGAGAGTGTATGTCAATTAAAAAATCTTTGTATGGTTTGAAGCAGTCACCGATGACATGGTTTGGTAAGTTTTTAGATGCAGTTTTAGAGTTTGGTCTTCTTCGATGTTAGACAAACCGTTCTATGTTTTATAGATAGACGGATGCCGGATATATTCTATTAGTGGTCTATGTAGATGATATTGTGATTACTAGAAATGATTCTGAGAAAATTGCCAAGTTAAAAACCTTCCTGCAAGATCGATTTCATACGAAGGACTTGGAAAAACTCATATATTTCTTGGGTATTGAGGTGGCTCAATCTAAACAGGGTATTTGTTTATCCTAGTATGTGACATGCTAGAGGAAACAAATTTGCTGGGTGGCAGACCTATTGATGTTCCTATGGATCCGAATCAGAAATTGTTGATGGATGATGGTTTACTGTTTAAGAATCCGGATTGATATTGCAGATTGATTGGAAAGCTCAATTATCTCACTATTATTTTACCAGATATTTCTTATGCAGTCAGTATAGTAAGTCAGTTTATGTGGTATCCTAAAATACCACATTGTAAGACAGTTTCTCGTATTCTGCGATATCTTAAACGTGCTATGGACCTTGGATTGTTATATCGAGCTAATGGACATCTTAGAGTGGAAGATTTCTCAGATGTTGATTGGGTTGGCTCTCTTTCTAATCGAAGATGAACCACTGGTTATTGTACGTTCTTAGGAGGTAATGTTGTCTCATGGAAAAGTAAGAAATAATCAGTGGTAGCAAGATCCAGTGTTGAGGCTAAGTATAGGGCAATGAAGCATATGACGAGTGAGTTGACTTAGCTACTACACTTCCTCTAGAAAATTGGGTTTCTAGTTCAACCTTCTTTGCAATTGTTCTGTGATAACCAAACAACTATCTATATCGCTGTCAATCCAATGTTTCACGAGAGAACTAAATATATTGAGGTTGATTGTCATTTTATTAGAGACAATATAGTAGTTGGAGAGATTACGACTCCATTTGTAAAATCTGAAGATCAACTTGCAGATATGTTTATCAAAGCATTGAGTCGTACACGTCTTACAGCAATTTGTTTCAAGCTTTGATTATATGATATATATAGTCTAACTTGAGGGACAGTGTTAAGAGTATTAGGGTAGTATGTGTAATTTGTTAATAGTATTAGAGTATTATGTGTAAATATAAGAGAGTGTATGTGTAATTCTTATTATTATGAATTAACTATAAATACAAGTAGTTTTTGTGAGAGTAGGTTAAGTTTTGACCACTCTCTCTCTTTCTCTAATATTATGTTAATTATTTAAATTTAACATAATTAATCCAAACTTTTTTAATCTCAAAATAGATGATAGTTAGTTCCAGATGCACATTGATATATATTACCACCTTTCAGTGCATAAATTAATATTTTAAAATTTTGAGGGTGTAAATTAAAATTCGAATGATCTTTTGGGGTGCAAGTTGAGATTAACCCTATTATGTAATTAATTAGAGAAAATTTAAGAAAGATTGATCAAGGTAATTTGTTATTTTATTAAGATTATTATAGTAAATCAAAAAAATTTCATATTTATTGTCATTTTATATTAGTATAGATATAGATATGAAGAAAAAAAATTAAGGGAATGTGTTGTTTGAGGATTAAATGGTATTATAGGGTGGCATAGAAGGAAATATTACCTAAGACCCACCTATTACCTTGTTTATTTGACATTTTATACGTAGTATTATTTTTCAGATCGTAATACCGACCCGATTTGCACAGTGTCCATTAAACCTTGTACTTGATATTAATGAATACTACCTATCCGGTGGTATTATCTTCATAGTATAAATGAAAGGACGGTACAAAAGAAAAAATGACACAAATGCCCTCCTTTATTAAGAGTTCACATATAAAAAATTTTATTTTGAATTTTTTTCTTATATTACGTTTAAACGTATGGTATCATCGGTTTTTTTTTTTAAAAATTATTTTCTTATATTATGTTTAAACATACGGTATTTATCGATTTTTTTTTTAATTTTAAAAAAAAAAAATTTTGAATTTTTTTCCTTATATTATGTTTAAGCGTTTAGTATTATCGATTTTTTTTAATTTTAAAAAAATTATTTTAAAATTATTTTCTTATATTATGTTTAAGTGTACGGTGTCACCGATTCATAACATCAAATTCTTTATTTTTTATGTGAATTTTTTACATTATATGAAATTTTTTGGGTATAGATTGTTATATGATGTATTATACCAAATATTATGCAAAAGTGTTACACAAACAGAGTAATGGAATGAATGATGTTAAGGGTAAAATGATATATTTGTTATATAAGATGTGATAAAATAGATGGTTGTTTGTGAAAGTCACTCTAGTACCTATTGAACAAACAAACATGGAAGGAGATTGAAATTCTTTCTATTATTGGTACTAATCTTCATTAGTATTAGAAATGTAAAAAATACATTTTCAATACCACCCATATTTAATACCCAAACAAACATGCCCTAATAGTGCAGTTTCAAATGATTTTAGCTCGGATGTAACTTACTATCTATAATCTAAAACAGAGTAGGCATCAATAAGTTTATCTGACAATTTCAGATAGACTTATTCAACGGGTGCCAACATCCTTATCAAAATTATTCATATTATACCAGACCTTAAAACACGAATTACCCCTAATTTATTAATAAAAAAGAATGAAGTATTACTAATGATTTCACCTCTCTTTTCAATTTAGAATATCAAGATGAGACTTTATGGGTTTTTCACTCCATCCACCATCAGTCAAGATATTTGAGTTTGATTCTTGCTTAGTGATCCACTGCCATAATTAATACTTATAATTTACAATAATAGGTATTAGATGTTGACTTTACATGTCTAAATGTAATAGAATCTTTATCTTAAATCAATTTCACCTTATCAAGAAAATGTCACAGGTCACGGTGATTGACATTGACCCAATATAAATTCCAATTCACCTAATAGGACTTTTGTTTGATAACGTAATTGTAAAGGAACCACGTCCCCACCAACCATCAATCTGTAGAAGTTAACATTAATTATGTGGTGTAGATAGAATAGGTGTTGAAAATCTTTTGAAGTGGCTCGGTTGTTGAATTTTACCTCTAATAATTCAAAAATTTTAGATTCAAGATTTTTTATAAGAACTAGTTACTCTTATTCATCATCAGACATGTTCTAAATCTTATCAGACTACAGCTATCAATGATGATACATAAAAGGATCTTATGCAAGATCAACAGTCGAATATATAATAAAGTGTAATTAATTGACTATTAATAGAGCAATTAATGACAGTAATGCAAATATCGAGTCAACACGTAGATATATAATAGTTCGATCCGAATAACCTATTCTACTCCAAAAAACGACAACGGTAGCTGGGGANCAATAGTTCGATCCGAATAATCTATTCTACTCCAAGAAACGACAACGGTAGCTGGGGAACCTTTTATTGATTAAGTAAGGTGAACGAGAGAGAGAGAGAGCAATAATTAGCCCCAAGAGTGATACAATAGATAGGAGAAAGAAAAGTTATGTGTGGGGTGTGTAGAGGTGTAGAAATGTTTCTCTCAATAAAGAGAACTTACAATTTATAGGCATAAAGCCCTTAGGTGAGGCGGTGACGTAAGGGCAAAGGACCTACCTTTTCGAGGAGGATAACTACAAAAGGTAAGTACAATTAAAGGGTGTCTTAATCTTCGAGAGTGAATATCCTGATAATTGCTCCCCACGTGCTCTAATCCTTCTAGACTCCTTGAACTCTAGACTGGACTAAATTCATGAATTGGGTTTGACCCGTCATGTAACTGATTTGGGCTAACTTGATTTATTGGACTTAACCCGGTTGAATTTAGGTTCATCAATCAATATTCGAGTTCGCGTAAACCTTTAATAAAANGGGTGATTGTGTTTATTCTGAATTTATATTGAAGTTATAAATTCATGATTAATGTCCGAATTTATATTAAAGTCAAAAATCTAAAATACATGATTTTAAAATAGAATAAAGAAAAAAAGCTCTTACCCCATGTCTTATTGATTTGGGTTTGTTTCTTTGTAATAGAATTTTCTATGTTTCTCCGTCGCAGACATTGAAGCTTTACCCACGTATTGCCACATCAAAAGAGAGTGAAAGGCACTCAACCTTAATGATGGAGCCAATATGATTGAGTGATGGCTACCTCATTGAAAAAGATGGCATGTTATTCTATGTCAAAACTTCATATTTGCTCAAAACATCAACCATGTCAGGCAATTCATCGAAGACTGTTATTCAACCCCTAAATTGTGAAGATGGGAGCTTTATGTGGGTGTTTTTTTTTATGCTTTGAAGATGTTTGGTGAAATTTCTAACCCAAATGTTGTAAGCTTCCATCATTGTTATATTGTAAATGTTGAGGATGTGTTTGAATTGCATATGAAAAAATAGTAGTCAAAAACATATTTTTAGAAAGAATTTTAAAAAATGTGCTTTGATGTTTTTCAAAAAAAAAAAAACCAGTATTACAATGAAACCTGAACGAATGAAATAAGAGATTGATCATTGCCTTTAATAGAGATTCACTTCTGCTCTTCTAATTAGGAGTAGGACTGATCGACTGTGGACTAAGCCTAGTTGGTTGTTTAATGGACATTTAGTTAAATGAGATGACGGGTGGATTGTGCTGGAGTTTGTTTTGTAATATGGGTCGGGTACTTGTAACCCATGGTTCATGAAAAACCCACATGGGCTGTTCAGATGTTTCACTCACTCTCCAACTCTTTTATGACCCGAGTTCATTGGGCTATTTCAGCCCTTCGGTCGGCCTACTCTCTGATCCTCCAGCTGCCGGCTCGCTTTCACAGCAGTCCAAAAGCTTGTGCTCATACTTGCCCGGTCTTTAGTTACTGATCTTCCTGGTAATCAGAAACACCCTGGCTGCACCTGCTGCTCAATGAACACACCAATGTTTTTTAATCATCCATGTATAAGTTCAATACGATACCACAGCTACCATATTACACGCCAGTCCACCAGTGAAAGCTTCCAACAATCAACGACTTTCTCATATCCAAATATGAACTTTACGAGCATGTTCTTTGTCACCTCCCACAGCTTTTACGGCTCTATAACCCAACCCAACTTCAGGGGCATTGTAAGAGCCCAGTTCTTCAAATCAGTCAATGGCTCCTTTTGTGTTCTGCTCCATTTTTTTCCCTTTTAGTTGTAAGCTCAAAGATTCCATCCCATCTATGAATCAGAAGCAAAATTAGGCAGAATAAGGGTAGTTTAGTCTTAAATTGTAAGTTTGTTGTGGCATTGGAGGCAATGAAGCCAATGAACACCATATTCTGATTAGTGAAGTTGAATTAAAGCTTGTACAGGCCAGAGGTTAAACAGAACCTTTTACATGAGTCAACCATATGATATAATATTTTAATGAGATTATTTAAATATTATGACAGAACTTTATGATTCTAATGAACACTGCTAGATTATTCAAAATGTAGACTAAATAGCAGGACAGGTAGTTTACATTTGCAACAAAGAACTACATAACATAGATTCATATATATCTGAAAATCTGGATACAAAAACAAGAAATGAAATAAATATAAGGGAAAAAAAACTTGTAACAACGCTCTAGATCATGCCTTCTGAACTGAAAAACCAAGGATAAAGTCCTTGATTTCATCACTAGCCGCCCTATCAAGTGCGGTCCGTCCATCTGCATCCTTGACACTGTAATCAGCTCCAGCTCTCAGCAACTCTTCAAGTTTTGGCTTGTCACCTTCTGATGCAGCCATCATCAATAAGATGTCTACTGGGTGAATGTTTAGGCTTAAAAGAGCCTCCATCTTATCGTATGAACCCTCAACAGCAAGCATACCCATGTAGTTGAAATACTGTGAAGAGTAACAAATATTCAGTCATAAGCCCTCCCCTGAATCGTGACAGATAACTCGTGAAATGAAACTGAAATATTATCTGTGATCTTCATGCATTGTAGGAACCAAAAGCAGTGATCTAAAATAATGATATTACAAGCATGGGGGAAGTCAATTAATTGTCTCAAGGGGATCTTTGGTGGAAATTAAGGTCACCACTGTCCTGTCCAACAAAATCACATTCCATTCTCATTGAAGAGAAAAATCAGTATACTGACTGTTTGGGATCAAAACCTGTTGTACGTTGCTGGGTAATTGAGTTCACAAAAGCAAGATTGCAGTTCCCCATTTGTTCCATGTAGTTACGCCCCCACATGATTTCACAGTTTCCTTGATAAGATCAATCAGGTTTTATTCTAGGGTTTGTCTGAACTCCAAGGCATAAATACACCCATTATAACAACAACAAAAAAGAAGAGTGAAACCGAAAAAGTTTGGAGGGCTATACAGCCAGAAAATTAACAACACCATCTTGCGAACAAGGAGGTGATGACCAAACTCTTATGGGGACCTCTCACTGGAAAGAGATCTTCATGGGTCCAAACACACAGTATGAAATACAAAGCCCAAGATCTGCTTCAGGCCAGTTCTTTAGGTGATATTAATCTATTATGGTGAGAGACTGAGAGGTTGGGACATTATCAGAAAGGGCTGAGACATCACTNAATTCCATCCCATCTATGAATCAGAAGCAAAATTAGGCAGAATAAGGGTGGTTTAGTCTTAAATTGTAAGTTTGTTATGGCATTGGAGGCAATGAAGCCAATGAACACCATATTCTGATTAGTGAAGTTGAATTAAAGCTTGTACAGGCCAGAGGTTAAACAGAACCTTTTACATGAGTCAACCATATGATATAATATTTTAATGAGATTATTTAAATATTATGACAGAACTTTATGATTCTAATGAACACTGCTAGATTATTCAAAATGTAGACTAAATAGCAGGACAGGTAGTTTACATTTGCAACAAAGAACTACATAACATAGATTCATATATATCTGAAAATCTGGATACAAAAACAAGAAATGAAATAAATATAAGGGAAAAAAAACTTGTAACAACGCTCTAGATCATGCCTTCTGAACTGAAAAACCAAGGATAAAGTCCTTGATTTCATCACTAGCCGCCCTATCAAGTGCGGTCCGTCCATCTGCATCCTTGACACTGTAATCAGCTCCAGCTCTCAGCAACTCTTCAAGTTTTGGCTTGTCACCTTCTGATGCAGCCATCATCAATAAGATGTCTACTGGGTGAACGTTTAGGCTTAAAAGAGCCTCCATCTTATCGTATGAACCCTCAACAGCAAGCATACCCATGTAGTTGAAATACTGTGAAGAGTAACAAATATTCAGTCATAAGCCCTCCCCTGAATCGTGACAGATAACTCGTGAAATGAAACTGAAATATTATCTGTGATCTTCATGCATTGTAGGAACCAAAAGCAGTGATCTAAAATAATGATATTACAAGCATGGGGGAAGTCAATTAATTGTCTCAAGGGGATCTTTGGTGGAAATTAAGGTCACCACTGTCCTGTCCAACAAAATCACATTCCATTCTCATTGAAGAGAAAAATCAGTATACTGACTGTTTGGGATCAAAACCTGTTGTACGTTGCTGGGTAATTGAGTTCACAAAAGCAAGATTGCAGTTCCCCATTTGTTCCATGTAGTTACGCCCCCACATGATTTCACAGTTTCCTTGATAAGATCAATCAGGTTTTATTCTAGGGTTTGTCTGAACTCCAAGGCATAAATACACCCATTATAACAACAACAAAAAAGAAGAGTGAAACCGAAAAAGTTTGGAGGGCTATACAGCCAGAAAATTAACAACACCATCTTGCGAACAAGGAGGTGATGACCAAACTCTTATGGGGACCTCTCACTGGAAAGAGATCTTCATGGGTCCAAACACACAGTATGAAATACAAAGCCCAAGATCTGCTTCAGGCCAGTTCTTTAGGTGATATTAATCTATTATGGTGAGAGACTGAGAGGTTGGGACATTATCAGAAAGGGCTGAGACATCACTGAAGATGGTAGATAACATCATTTTCTGGTAGGTACAGGCCTTGGTTTCGACCAATCAGAACTCTCGTCCAAGGCTTACTTAATATGAATTTGATTTTAAATCTGAATGCTGCATCCATGAAAATCAAAAGTTTAACCTCTTGATTCCTGCTCATGGACCTCTCCAACTCCATCCAACTTTTAATCCAAGAACTCCTTTTGAACTGCATACTGATCCACCCAACAAGTAACAAGCTTAGCTTGGACCGTATCCACTAGAGAAAGGTTGTGCCATGTTTGCCCCTCATTTTCAACCATTCATTCGAAATTGCTTCAGAAAGTCAGCTCCTTCTTCAAGTTATTCATTTCTTCTGGCTGGCTAGACATAAGAATCCCTACAAAAGACCTACTTTGACTTTAAAATATCATACTGAAAACTTTGTCTGCAGTGCAAGAGCATACCAGAAACCTCCATCTCCTCCAAGATTGCCCAAAAGCAATAGGGACACGGGACCAGTTTAACAATCTCAGTGAACTGCACACAATAATCCCCATTGTTGGCTTTCAAAAGAACTGGCAACCTGCCTATATTTGTCTAAGTCTGGCTTGTCATTTTCCCCTTTACCTACCTGATGCGACATTTAGCCATCCTGAAAAACAATGTTTTTAGCCCACCCTTGCAGGCAACAACACAAACATACATTAGCAAGCATACTTCAGCGCCTCAAACCTATCTAGTTTTTGGCACACCATTGCATGCAACCACACAAATACAAACCAATTTTGCTAAAGCCAGTGTAGAGGACATTCTAACAACTCCCCCCCCCCCCCCC
>CAUOFW020000859.1:80737-91209 GCA_963454935.2 Ilex paraguariensis
AAACCCCCACCTCCTTAGCAAGCACATTGCAGCAGCTCAAGCCTAGCCATAAGTTGTGTTGTGGTGATAGGAGAGTACATCACCAGGTCCAACATACATGTTTAGAACTCAAACCCACCTAAAAAGGTAAGCCTAATATTGAGCCCCTTCATAGCATATACTGAGAGTTTATTACTCTTTTTTTTTTCTGGTATGGGATTCCCACACATGACATCACAACAGATCGAGTCCCACTAACTGAGGGTTTCCTCAAACTTAATATAAACAGCTCCTAGCAAACCAAACCAGAAGCTGCAGGCAGAGAAGACCTCACTTATAACTGCTTGCAGCAACTGCTTTCTAAATATGTATAGGGTACAAATTCAGTTTAGAGGCAGCGCTTTGGTCCTGAGTAGCATATTGCAAATAGTTTGTGACATGAGCATAGGAGTTTGAGTTGGATATTAAAGCAAATGAGTTCATCACATGACAGAAACCAATGTCCAAGACGAAAGACACTATTTTGGCCCACTCTTCTTTGGTTTCAGGTCCTTTATTAAACATCTGAGTATAGAGCAGATTAAGAACATCTAAAAGAGATGCAAAATACTGACACTGGATGCACTGTCTCATCCGAATGTAATGCAAAGTGCAAACTTCAACCATCATTTATCATTCTATTCGGCTTGTACTAATCATCAGCTTAGGCAAATGCAAAAGAAGTGAAGTATTTGCAGTTTTGTACTACTGATTATGTCTTATGAACAAGAGATTCCCCCCCTCAGCCTCCAACCCACCTGCAAATACCCCCCAAAATGAGAGAAATTGAAGGCAAAATCATACAATCAAAGGTCAATATTTGGCAGTTTTTGGGCAACCAGTAGGTAGTAATCCTTGGGCATAATCACAGCACCACCAAAGCCAAGTAGTAAACCACATTACTCCTGTACATCGAATACTGCTTGATAACCACACGGGAGTCAGGTACGGCTTACCAGACCACTAGCTCGGGTGGTCAATATTTGGCAGTTGAGGATATATGATCATGAGATTTTGCAAAGCATTCCAGCTTAGCAATTTTTGACAGTAAAACGAATAAGGCCATCCACCCATTTTGGACAATAATTTTAGAAGGCAAAAAAATTGGGTCATTTCCTTGCCTAGCCAATAGCTATGATAAGACTGCATTATGTTTTTAGCCATACCTGGTGCTTAAGAAAGCAAAATAGTCTTTCATATTCAGGCTCAATACACAATNGCCATCCACCCATTTTGGACAATAATATTAGAAGGCAAAAAAATTGGGTCATTTCCTTGCCTAGCCAATAGTTATGATAAGACTGCATTATGTTTTTAGTCATACCTGGTGCTTAAGAAAGCAAAATAGTCTTTCATATTCAGGCTCAATACACAATTCCCCCAAGTAATGTTCAAGTTCAATTACAATAAAAGTTTATAGTTTATCACCAGGCTATGCAACCATTTCATCTTTATGATATCAAAAGCACAACAACGGGCAAGTACATACTACAAATAATGGCTACAAATTGTGGTCTAGATAAAGAAAAAGTACCTGTTCAACATCATCGCGGTCAAAATCATCACGTGTTTGGCTGCCATAAATGCCAGCTCCCTCAGCATCAACACCATTTNCAACCATTTCATCTTTATGATAGCAAAAGCACAGCAACGGGCAAGTACATACTACAAATAATGGCTACAAATTGTGGTCTAGATAAAGAAAAAGTACCTGTTCAACATCATCGCGGTCAAAATCATCACGTGTTTGGCTGCCATAAATGCCAGCTCCCTCAGCATCAACACCATTTTTACCGAATTTGAACCAGCATGTAGCTCTAGAACCAGAACTGGGTCCAAGTCTGGAGGGTCTGAACCATCCGAGCCGTTTACCACCCAGAAACTGAGAATTAAGATTGGACAAACATTGAGTCGACCCACATAAAGAGGATGGTGAAGTGTTGGGTTTTGAGGGGAAGGATAGTTGGATAGTACATGGAATTGAGGCCATCATTCAGTTTCAGTCTCGCCCAAAACACAACGGTTTTATCTTCAAACATGTGCTAGCGGTAAATTATACTATAAGGATTTAAATTGTTGTCTATTATAGCAACAAATCAAAGTGGCGCAGCGGAAGCGTGGTGGGCCCATAACCCACAGGTCCCAGGATCGAAACCTGGCTTTGATAGAACTTCAGAAGCACTCTTCTATGTCCACTCCTTTTTCCTTTCCTATTCCTGCAGTAGAATTTATGCCCCCCCCCCTCTCTCTCTCTCTCTCTCTCTCTCTCTCTCTCTAGCAAGCTCTGTGTCCAATCCTCTTTTGTTTTCTTTTTCCCATCTTTTGCTATTCCTGCTGCAGAATCTCTCTCTCTCTTGATTGTTTTGCATGATTGGTTGATCAGCATGGCAAGTTTTTTGGGTTTTTTTTCCTCTATTACTAATTTCTGGTTTGTAAGAGTATCAAGGTTGATTGCAACTAGTTAAGGAGTATAGACTCCCTTTTTCCCCAAAAAGAAACTGAAATAAAAAAGAATATATATAGATGAAAAAATAGAGATAATAGGATATCATACTCTACATCCAATGAACAAAGATGGGTTAATCTGCTCTCTTTTTACTTGTATATCCTGAACCAAAAAGCCAAATTGAAGACGTTGCTNTACTCTACATCCAATGAACAAAGATGGGTTAATCTGCTCTCTTTTTACTTGTATATCCTGAACCAAAAAGCCAAATTGAAGACGTTGCTGCCTCCCAATAAAAATAC
This sequence comes from Ilex paraguariensis, assembly GCA_963454935.2. Classification (NCBI taxonomy): domain Eukaryota; kingdom Viridiplantae; phylum Streptophyta; class Magnoliopsida; order Aquifoliales; family Aquifoliaceae; genus Ilex; species Ilex paraguariensis. Next base: position 83,504 of record CAUOFW020000859.1, read on the forward strand.
ANGTAGAATTTATGCCCCCCCCCCTCTCTCTCTCTCTCTCTCTCTCTCTCTCTCTCGCAAGCTTCTATATCCAATCCTTTTTTGTTTCTTTTGCCCCTCTTTTGCATTCCTGCTGTAGAATCTCTCTCTCTCTCTCTAGCAAGCTCTGTGTCCAATCCTCTTTTGTTTTCTTTTTCCCCTCTTTTGCTATTCCTGCTGCAGCAGAATCTCTCTCTCTCTCTCTTGATTGTTTTGCATGATTGGTTGATCAGCATGTCAAGTTTTTTGGGTTTTTTTTCCTCTATTACTAATTTATNTGTTTTGCATGATTGGTTGATCAGCATGGCAAGTTTTTTGGGTTTTTTTTCCTCTATTACTAATTTATGGTTTGTAAGAGTATCAAGGTTGATTGCAACTAGTTAAGGAGTATAGACTCCCTTTTTCCCCAAAAAGAAACTGAAATAAAAAAGAATATATATAGATGAAAAAATAGAGATAATAGGATATCACACTCTACATCCAATGAACAAAGATGGGTTAATCTGCTCTCTTTTTACTTGCATATCCTGAACCAAAAAGCCAAATTGAAGACGTTGCTGCCTCCCAATAAAAATACAATCAATTGTTCAGCTTTAGTTAGGTCTATTAGCTTTGCCAACCTGCTCATGCTAGCAACATCTCAACAGTAATTGATGGAGACATTCATAACAACAACAGATGAATTTTGAACACTTAACCCCTTCTCTGCCATAAGATTCGATCCCAACAACTATGCTATAATTGGTTTAGACCTCGTCGAGTTTTTCTAGTTTTTAACAAGCATATAAAAGAGAGTAATGCTACTTAGACCAAATTAATTCCATTAAATTGTAATTTAACCTGTTTAAGTCATAACTTTTGATAACGTGGTCTTTTCTTTCCTTCAATCCACAGTTATTACATCAAACAGGCTTANAAATTAATTCCATTAAATTGTAATTTAACCTGTTTAAGTCATAACTTTTGATAACGCGGTCTTTTCTTTCCTTCAATCCACAGTTATTACATCAAACAGGCTTACCTTGGATTCACATGATATTTGAGGATCTCATCTTAAAGGACTATCAATATCACTACCGAAGGGGCCAGCAAACCTAAATCTCATCAATATAATATAATTTAATAGCACTCATATCAAGTTGTTCCACCAAAACAAAGCCCACCATTTCCTTGTCTTGCAATTGAAGCTAATGAAAAAAAAATAAAAGTTTTAATATGACATCGACTGGCATATAATGACTGTTATACCCCCCCCCAAATCAGAATTTTATCAGNAAAATAAAAGTTTTAATATGACATCGACTGGCATATAATGACTGTTATACCCCCCCAAATCAGAATTTTATCGGAGATTAGAGAAAAAAAAATTAGCAAAAAAGAAATTAGTATACAAGTAGTTAGAAGATGGTCCAGGAGCAGGGCAACATAAATGTTTTAACTGAATGCACATGAATATGGTGACCACCCAATCCTTCAACAATACTACGCTCTCTACTTTAGATAAAGAATATAAGGTAAAGAATTCATGTGAGAACACTGAGGATTAGGCCAACCCAAGATGTCCACAACTCTAAGCAATTCTCCCACCATGAGAAGACCCAAAACCACCTCTCTTCAACCGCAAGTCTCCACCTTCCCTCCTACCATACAAAACACTATGTATAAATCCAGCACCAATGCCACAACAATGCCTGAGAAAATGGGCACAAAAATTCCGATAGAGATAGGAACTAGGGGAACTATTGGATCCCTCATAATGCAAGAAATTGAGTACTTTAGCCAGCTAGAATTAGGCTGCCGGAATGCCTCAGAGAAATCGAGGTGTCAGGTCACAGGCAGAGCTTCCACTAGCAGTTATTCCAGGCCCAAGGTTGTGTCGTTGATCAGAACCCCCAAAAAGAAGAAAGGAGGCAGTAGGTTCATACCAAGAATGTGTTCTGTGGTAGAAGTGGCTGACAATCAACCAAATGTGATTTCTGGATTCAACTACAGAAATTTGAAAGCTGATGTGCAAAGGGTGCAGGTTTAGACAACACTCTCAGAGAGCTTAGAGAAACTGAGCTTCTTGAGTCGATTTGTTAAAGGGGTCACCCATGTCCTATCCTGATTCCTGCATTTTATGTCCACAACTTCAACTATGTTAGAACCCTTTTTGTCAGGTTTTCCTCTTATAGGAGTTCCATCTACTGAAATATTATCCGAGCCAAGCATTGGAATATGATGGGTTTTCGGATAGTGTTTTGTTTTGCGGACTTTTTCAGGGCTTTTATGATTAATGCTGTTGCTACCATTACTACTGCTTGCTTCATCCACTAATGTTCTATGCTTTAGTTTCTTGGGAGTAGTAGCACCACTAGGAGTCAAGCCCGACGCTGTAGGAGATTTATCTGTAGACGTACTAGATGTACATGTGGCAGATTTCATAGATCCCAGTTCCCTTGACATCAGGGCACTGATTGTCCCAGTGGTTCCCACTTTGATGGATCCCCCACCACCCTTGACAGCTTCAAGTGTCTGAACCATGTTCTTTTCTTATCTTAGTGAGANCTTTGATGGATCCCCCACCACCCTTGACAGCTTCAAGTGTCTGAACCATGTTCTTTCTTATCTCAGTGAAAGATCTAAGCCAAATTCTTCTGAAAGCAAGGTAGTTTCCTTGACCTCCACATCTGTTGCATAACTCAAAGCAATCGAAGACTCTGTTAGGCAGCAGCACTGAGCATATGAATTGTAAGATTGAGTCTGTTAGACAAAATTTAATCAAGTTGAATTTGTGTAAGTTTCTCTAGTATGTACAGTTTTCTTTAATCAAAATTCGTGATGCTGACAAGAACTAGGAAGCTAAAAGATTTAAGTTACACCCATAGAAGGTGCTCCATCCAATTGCATTATATGTTGTCAATTTAAGCACCGAGAGAGAGAGAGAGAGCACTTTGCAAACTAATAGATGTAGCAGGGTGAAAAACAGCATGCTTTGATTGGAATCAGAGGTGAAAGGTGAAACCTTAATACAACTAATAATGCCTTTAGACCCACAGAGCATGAAAAATAACTCTCTTTGACCGGGGATTGTCGTTAAATTCCACAATAATTACCAGACTGCCCAAAGGCCCCATAAAAGGGGAGAGTTTACAGTGGACTGATTGATGGAGTAAAAAAGCTCTAACGGGAAAAAAAAAACGCCTCTGTTGGCAGTCTCTTCACAAAACAAAATGTGAAAATACTATTATCAAAGATGGAACATGTTCAAAGAATCTTATATATTATGAGAGAGAGGAAGAAGGTAAAAAAAAAAAAAAAGGAATGAAGAAATTTGCTGCTAAGGAGACTCGAATGACAGACCTCATTAAAGTCCAAAATTGTTCTCCTTGTTTTCAAAATTTTCAAAAAATACTCTAAAAACAAGCTAAACATCTTTTCTTTTTCTTTGACTCAAATCTCATTTTTTCTCAAAATTTTGAGAACAAAAATGCTAAAAAAACAGGTTTTAGGTGATTTTGAAATTTTGAGAACAAAAAATAGTTTCCGGAAAGCTAACAAACATGGCCTAGATTTTACACTAAACTAGTTTTTGGGTTGCATAAATCTGTAAGGGGACTAGGAAAAAATCAACTAAAAGTTTCTTTTTAGCCACTAAATGCATAAAAATAAGAAAACTTACTGCAAAACAATAAAAGAAATTCACAAATGTGAATTTTACAATAACCACAAACTCAATCCGCAGGAAAGGTTTAACATCTTCAATAACCACTTAAATTTTTTGGCTATTGATCAGGATTACCATAAAATCTACAATTCTAAGCCAAGTATCCATCAGAGTTTCTGAGTTAAAATGCAGGTAATTCTGCTCATTGAACTAGAATAGATTAAATAGCAGTGAGTTGGTTGAAGTTCCTGATCAAATACCATCAAGAAACATTGAATGATTCTGTCCATTGCAGCAATGCTGTCCATTAAAACACAAGCTGTGTCTATTCCCCTTCAACCGCCATTTTAGATGAATATACACGACCTAATATGGAACTAAATGTAGGGTACTTCCATAACCCCTCCCCCCCCCCTCCCCCAAAAAAAAAAAACCCACCAACAAACAGTAGAAAAAAATAGACACACAAAGAAAGAGCAGTGCTATACGAAACTAATTTTGGAGCTTAATCATGATCAAATTCATTACAACCATTGAATTAGTTATTAGTTCCAACGTTTTAATAGGTTATTGATTAGAAAAATAGCATTTTTCCATAAAACAAAATATTCTATAGTTCCAAAAAAATGGGGGGGGAAATAGGAAAAATGAAATCACTTCAAACAGAAGTTTGGCCACAAAACCAGTAAATCAAGACATGAACTTCGAATGCAATAATTTGGCAGATTCAAAGTCTAATGTCAAACAACACAGATCAGCATGATGAAAACCCTAATACCCATTTTATTGAACAAACTTATGTTNATAGGTTATTGATTAGAAAAATAGCATTTTTCCATAAAACAAAATATTCTATAGTTCCAAAAAAATGGGGGGGGAAATAGGAAAAATGAAATCACTTCAAACAGAAGTTTGGCCACAAAACCAGTAAATCAAGACATGAACTTCGAATGCAATAATTTGGCAGCTTCAAAGTCTAATGTCAAACAACACAGATCAGCATGATGAAAACCCTAATACCCATTTTATTGAACAAACTTATGTTCTTAACATTAAACGTAGATATCTTGCAAAACAGTTGTTCAATCCAGATTCTTTCCCAAAATGACGACAACCCATATGTTACATTAAATCAAACGCCTTAAAGAAACCCAATACTGAGCAAGAAATAAAAAAAAACAAAAACAAAAACAGTGAGATCTAAATTAAGAAGAAACCATAAAGATGGAATCGTATGTACCTACCTACAAAGCAGCCTCAGTGAACATTAATCGTAGATATCAACGAGTAGAAAGATGGGTCACATTGAAAGTGAAACCTCTTCCACACTAAACTGAAGTGAAGGATTTTTCTTCTTTTTTTTTTTCTTGATATCAGAAATGAAGTGAAGTTGAAGAGAAGAAAACCCACCAACCAAGACCGTCANAAGAAACCATAAAGATGGAATCGTATGTACCTACCTACAAAGCAGCCTCAGTGAACATTAATCGTAGATATCAACGAGTAGAAAGATGGGTCACATTGAAAGTGAAACCTCTTCCACACTAAACTGAAGTGAAGGATTTTTCTTCTTTTTTTTTTTTTTGATATCAGAAATGAAGTGAAGTCGAAGAGAAGAAAACCCACCAACCAAGACCGTAANTGCAATATCTTATTATTTGATCCTAGAAGTATTTGAACATATAAGGATCTTCCCTAAAAAAAATTGTATACCTCTCTTAAAAATTTCTTCTTGTTGGTCTAGGTATAATAAAAAGGAATAGTACTTAATGAGCCCAACANCAGTCTCTGCAACTACAATTAAACTGTGCTATTAAAGCCTCAAATGTCGGCTCTAAGCCAGATTATCTACGTAAGGCCAGCACCATCACTCATATTAAACGGCATGTCGAAACAGTCAAAGGAAACTTAAAGACAAGATGTGACATAAACCACGATTGTGGGATGGGATGGGTTGAGTGGGGTTGGGTTGGGTTGGGTTGGGTTGAGCCACCTTATAACTTTTTTGTCCTTGGTGTGGGCCCATCCCTTNAATGAGCCCAACATTAACTGGGCCAGGCCCAATAAAAATAAGCCAAGAAGGGCCCAAAAGATCAGTATCCATAAAGGAACCCAACTCACCAAGCCCAAAAGGAGATCAAGAAGCCAATGCCCAAACAAAGAACCAAGGGGCGCCGATCAAGGGGGTCACCCAAGCCCAGGCGCCGCTCNTTGATATCAGAAATGAAGTGAAGTTGAAGAGAAGAAAACCCACCAACCAAGACCGTAAGTCTCTGCAACTACAATTAAACTGTGCTATTAAAGCCTCAAATGTCGGCTCTAAGCCAGATTATCTACGTAAGGCCAGCACCATCACTCATATTAAACGGCATGTCGAAACAGTCAAAGGAAACTTAAAGACAAGATGTGACATAAACCACGATTGTGGGATGGGATGGGTTGAGTGGGGTTGGGTGTGGTTGGGTTGGGTTGAGCCACCTTATAACTTTTTTGTCCTTGGTGTGGGCCCATCCCTTTTTGTTTTAATTAATTTATTAAAAGATATTTTTACCAAATGAACTCACAACTTCGTATCTAGTCAAAAATATTTTGATCAGCATTTGATGGGNTTTTTGTTTTAATTAATTTATTAAAAGATATTTTTACCAAATGAACTCACAACTTCATATCTAGCCAAAAATATTTTGATCAGCATTTGATGAGGACAAGAGAGCTGCTAACTCATTTGAAAAAATATTTTTTGATAAAAATTTTGGTATTTATAACATTTCTCTATTCAATTATTAATTTTATTCGACTATTCAATTATCCTAATTTTTTTTCCATTACTTCATTATATTGAATAAACTATGCAGATGACTATTAAATTATGATTCTTGTGTTAATTAAGTTCTTTAATTATTTTTGTGTCAATTGAGTCAAAACTCTCTAATTGTGTCAATTGAACTCTTATGTTTGCCTCCATTAAATTTTCTGGCGAAAATGAGTTGAAGTAAACTACACATATAACCATTAAACTATAATCTTTGTATCAATTAAACTAAAATTTTTTTTTTATCAATTGAACTCATAAACTATCTAATTGTGTCAATTGAGTCCTTCTATTTTTTTTTGTCATATGGTCACGTGAGTGACACACTCTAACGGAGGCAGATAAAAAAACTCAATTGATATAATTCAAGAATTTAATTGACACAAAAAAAAAATCAGATAGTTAATTGACACAAGGATTATAATTTAATGATCATATATATTGTTTACCCTTATATATAACTGGCATTATTAGACTTAAAATTTTAATTTAATTGGCTATTATTTTGGCTCCAACCCTTTAATTTTGTCTTGATGAGCAACATCATAGAAATTTAATTTAGAGATCTAATTAAAAACCTAATTTATTATAGTTGTTAGATTAATTTTGAATTTTATTATTAGATTGAGCTCACTTTTAATTAAACAATTAGAATTTTATTGGCGTATCATTGGGTTAATAAGTGAGACTAAAATTTTAGATTTTCATTGGGTTAATATTCGTGCCCTATGCAAAGCACATTTTTTTTAATGTATGGATAGAGATAGTGTAATAAAAAATTTAAAATTTAAGTGAGTTTTGTGGTTAAAAAATTAAAATTTAAGTGAGTTACTATAGTTAAAAATTAAAATTTAGATAAATTTTCGTAGTTAAAAGTTTAATAATTAAAATTTAAATAAGTTATCGTGGTTAAAAGATTAAAAGAAATAAACCGTTGGATCGAAACGTTCTGGACCGTTGTTGTTTATTTTTTATTGAGGAGTTTAAGCAGCTCAAGTAAGAGGCTTTGCTTTATTAATAAAAATTTATTTTAAAATAAAGTAAGGTTTACTAATTCAAAAAAGTACATGTGTATTCCATAAAAAATTAGGAAAAAATTTATTCACGCTCCCTCTAGTTATGTCTAAATTTAATGACACCTCCTTTCGATTCTGAAACTTTACTATATCCTCTTCTGTTTTATACTTTCAAATCAAAAACACCCCTTTAACGATAATTTTTAACTTTGCT
>CAUOFW020000859.1:100921-130765 GCA_963454935.2 Ilex paraguariensis
CCCCCAAAAAAAAAAAACCCACCAACAAACAGTAGAAAAAAATAGACACACAAAGAAAGAGCAGTGCTATACGAAACTAATTTTGGAGCTTAATCATGATCAAATTCATTACAACCATTGAATTAGTTATTAGTTCCAACGTTTTAATAGGTTATTGATTAGAAAAATAGCATTTTTCCATAAAACAAAATATTCTATAGTTCCAAAAAAATGGGGGGGGAAATAGGAAAAATGAAATCACTTCAAACAGAAGTTTGGCCACAAAACCAGTAAATCAAGACATGAACTTCGAATGCAATAATTTGGCAGATTCAAAGTCTAATGTCAAACAACACAGATCAGCATGATGAAAACCCTAATACCCATTTTATTGAACAAACTTATGTTCTTAACATTAAACGTAGATATCTTGCAAAACAGTTGTTCAATCCAGATTCTTTCCCAAAATGACGACAACCCATATGTTACATTAAATCAAACGCCTTAAAGAAACCCAATACTGAGCAAGAAAAAAAATAAATAAAAAAAAAAAACAGTGAGATCTAAATTAAGAAGAAACCATAAAGATGGAATCGTATGTACCTACCTACAAAGCAGCCTCAGTGAACATTAATCGTAGATATCAACGAGTAGAAAGATGGGTCACATTGAAAGTGAAACCTCTTCCACACTAAACTGAAGTGAAGGATTTTTCTTCTTTTTTTTTTTCTTGATATCAGAAATGAAGTGAAGTTGAAGAGAAGAAAACCCACCAACCAAGACCGTCAGTCTCTGCAACTACAATTAAACTGTGCTATTAAAGCCTCAAATGTCGGCTCTAAGCCAGATTATCTACGTAAGGCCAGCACCATCACTCATATTAAACGGCATGTCGAAACAGTCAAAGGAAACTTAAAGACAAGATGTGACATAAACCACGATTGTGGGATGGGATGGGTTGAGTGGTTGGGTTGGGTTGAGCCACCTTATAACTTTTTTGTCCTTGGTGTGGGCCCATCCCTTTTTGTTTTAATTAATTTATTAAAAGATATTTTTACCAAATGAACTCACAACTTCGTATCTAGTCAAAAATATTTTGATCAGCATTTGATGGGGACAAGAGAGCTGCTAACTCATTTGAAAAAATATTTTTTGATAAAAATTTTGGTATTTATAACATTTCTCTATTCAATTATTAATTTTATTCGACTATTCAATTATCCTAATTTTTTTTCCATTACTTCATTATATTGAATAAACTATGTAGATGACTATTAAATTATGATTCTTGTGTTAATTAAGTCTTTTAATTATTTTTGTGTCAATTGAGTCAAAACTCTCTAATTGTATCAATTGAACTCTTATGCTTGTCTCCATTACATTTTCTAGCGAAAATGAGTTGAAGTAAACTACACATATAACCATTAAACTATGATTTTTGTATCAATTAAACTAAATTTTTTTTTGTATCAATTGAACTCATAAACTATCTAATTGTGTCAATTGAGTCCTTCTATTTTTTTGTGTCATATGGTCACGTGAGTGACACACTCTAATGAAGACAGATAGAAAGACTCAATTAATATAATTAAAGAATTCAAGAATTTAATTGACACAAAAAAAAAATCAGATATTTAATTGACACAAGGATTATAATTTAATGATCATATATATTGTTTACCCTTATATATAACTGGCATTATTAGACTTAAAATTTTAATTTAATTGGCTATTATTTTGGCTCCAACCCTTTAATTTTGTCTTGATGAGCAACATCATAGAAATTTAATTTAGAGATCTAATTAAAAACCTAATTTATTATAGTTGTTAGATTAATTTTGAATTTTATTATTAGATTGAGCTCACTTTTAATTAAACAATTAGAATTTTATTGGCGTATCATTGGGTTAATAAGTGAGACTAAAATTTTAGATTTTCATTGGGTTAATATTCGTGCCCTATGCAAAGCACATTTTTTTTAATGTATGGATAGAGATAGTGTAATAAAAAATTTAAAATTTAAGTGAGTTTTGTGGTTAAAAAATTAAAATTTAAGTGAGTTACTATAGTTAAAAATTAAAATTTAGATAAATTTTCGTAGTTAAAAGTTTAATAATTAAAATTTAAATAAGTTATCGTGGTTAAAAGATTAAAAGAAATAAACCGTTGGATCGAAACGTTCTGGACCGTTGTTGTGTATTTTTTATTGAGGAGTTTAAGCAGCTCAAGTAAGAGGCTTTGCTTTATTAATAAAAATTTATTTTAAAATAAAGTAAGGTTTACTAATTCAAAAAAGTACATGTGTATTCCATAAAAAAATTAGGAAAAAATTTATTCACGCTCCCTCTAGTTATGTCTAAATTTAATGACACCTCCTTTCGATTCTGAAACTTTACTATATCCTCTTCTGTTTTATACTTTCAAATCAAAAACACCCCTTTAACGATAATTTTTAACTTTGCTCGTATAAAAAGTAATGATTTGATTATAAAATTTCTAAAAATGTCAAAACTAACTTTCTTTTTATAAATATACTAAAATACCCTCAACCTTTTTTCACTATATATACCATAACCTTTGTTGTTGTTGAAGGTCTAAAATGATTTGGTGTTGCCGGAAGACATAAAGGACTGAAGTTAGTCATTCTTTTTCAACTCGTTCTTCACAGTAATCAATCACTACCTAAGTTGGTAAAAAAAAATTTATTTTTTTTTGTAGATTTGCAAATGTTTTTCATACAGATTTTTTAATTTTTTTCTTGTAGAGATTTTTAAATTTTTCCGTGCAATTTTTCTTTTAATTTTGTTTATGCACATTTTTTAAATTTTTTCCTTCCATTTTGTTATGTCAATATGTTATGATGTATTATTGTAGGATTGATTTCTTCCTTAATTGTTGGTAGAGGCACATACATAGGGAATGAGGAGTTTGACATAAGCGTGATTTATATCATTATATTATCTCAACAAATTTTTATCAATTTAAAGCATTGCATGATAACTTTGTTATAATATTAGTAATTATATTACTACTCATTTGGTTACATAATCGAATTTTTATAGTTAAAAATATTTTTTCTATAATAAAAATTACAATCGATAAATTCTGTATCAAAATCTCATTCATTTCTAACTGCTCTGGTATCATCTGTCCTCCACAATGTCATCTGGCCATTTTTTCACACATCACCCTTCATATATAAAATTTAAATATTATTTGATAAAATTTAATAATAATTGAATAAATTTGGTCTTAATTTGATAAATTTAAATATTAATTTGATGTTAATTTGATATTTATATTTAGTGTTGATTTGATAAAATTTAATATTAATTGAATAAATTTAAATTCTACTTTTATGAAATTGAATGTTCATTTGGTGTTAAATTAAATAACTAACATTAATTTGATAAGGTTAAATATTAAATTAGATTAATTTAGTATTCTATTTAATATATTAAATTTTAATTTAATAAAATTAAATGTCAATTTGTTGTTGATTTGATGAAATTAAATAATAATTTAATGTTAAATTTAAGAAATAATATTAATTTGATGAAATAAAATGTTAAATTAATATAACTAAATGTTAATTTTAAAAAATTAAATATCAATTTGTGTTGATTTGATGAAATGGAATGTTAATTTAGTTTAAATTAAATAAATAAAATTTAAATTGATAAAATTAAATGTTAAATTGATGAACATAAACGTTAATATAATAAAACTAAAAGGGAGTGCATTGAAATTTCAGAGAGTGGATATTATTAAAAATAGGTCTATTTGTACAGGATGTAGTTGAAGTTATGTCTATTTACAAGGGATGTGGATAAAATTTATCCTATAAAATATTTAGAGATATTTCTGTAAATTAACAATTGTCGTTAATGTCATAACACAACAAACACTGACAAAGGGTAACAATGAAATTTCATAATCGAGAAGGGTGTCATTGAATTTAGACCTTATTAGAGAGGGTATGAATGAAATTTTTCCCAAAAATTATCACCCAACAAAGAAGGTGATAGGACAAAGTCTGACGATCACCAAGGAGTCAACACGTGTCTTCGGCATGAAAAACATGGGTGCTCCCTCGAGTGACATGTGTTCTCGACATGAGTGACTCTTGTCTTTGTCTACGAGTGATATGTGTCGTCGGCACTAAAGGTCCCTCGGAGCCCCTACGAGTGACACTTGTTCTCGGCACTAAAGACATCTTAGAGTCTTCATCATGCAACACCTGTCCTCGGCTCCCGAAGTTTTGCCGAGGAGATCTCCACCTGACACGGGTCCTCAGCGTGCCTAACGTCCCGAGGTTCATTTCTAAACATGTCACCTCGGCTACAAAACTCCAAGATATGAATGGCGGATTGACGATTATCGTTACTTAGAGTTAAAATTAGTCAATAATTATTGACTTATCTTTCCAAAGCAGTCAGCATGACAAAAAAAAAATAGATCAACAGCCGAAAATAATGATACACAAAATTCAGAGCACAGAATTGGGGGCCGTGGTTATATTCTAAGTTCACATTGATTCAGTATGCTTTTACATTATGGGCTATGGCTATTTGTGGTTTTAATTTTATGGGCTCTTCCCACTATCTATTGGCAAATAGCTGCAGTTGCACACCTGCTTTGCTTTTCTGGAACAAATGAAAATGAGAGGCAAACTTCAGGTTTAGAATTTACTCGCGGGTGAGAATAGGGATTAAAGGCAGTCCCGTTAATGGGGTAGAGACTACTCCTCCTACCTCCGCCCTACGCCCCCGCCCCCGCCTTGGTCCATTGTCATTCTTAGAGGGAAGGATTCACATTTTATCGTTAAAAAGAGTCATGTTATTGCACTTTAACCTCTTAATAATTACAACTAAATATTTGTCAATTTCTAAAAACTTGTTAAATATCTTATTGAAGAAAATTTGTGGACTACGTCATTTTTTAGATCCCTGTAAGAGAAAATTCTGGTTTCCAGGTTTGATCATAAATATTTTCATTCATATTCTTTAGTATATGTTTGGATTTCATTAGTACATTTTTTTAAATAAAATTTTAATGTATATTATATACTATAAATTCATGTTGAACTTCCTATACATAGGTGAATCTCTGTCACTAAATGGTGTATGAGTGAAATTAACATATATACACTATATATATAAAACAATCAAATTAGGTAGGAGGTGATTTGAGAAGTTCTCCCTCCCAAATTTTTTTTTCTTAAAATTTTTAATTATTTAATTATCACACATGATTTTAGCCAGTTCTATTCAAACACATGTTACATATAATTACTTCTCTGCCCCACATCACTCATTTAAAGTTTTAAAAAAAATAGTTACAAATTTAATTTTTTTTAAAACTTAGTTTCACCACCCAAACTTTTCATATTTATTTTATCACCCTAATTTTTCAAAAATTTCTACCTAATTTTTTGAATTGTATGATGACAATAAAAAAAAGGAAGAAGAAGAATGACCGGGAAGGAAGGATGTGCATCGCACAAGTTCGCTGCTGGTGTGTGTGTGTGTGTATATATATATATATATATTTATAATGGCTCCTAGTACTATTATTTAACCCGAAGGAAATTGAAAGTTTGAATCTTCGAATTTTCATTTTTAACCCAAAAAAAAAAAAGAAACTCTAAAATTTCAAGATTTTGATCTAATCACTTGACACAGCACAAAACGTGACACCCACACATGAATTAGAAGTCAGAATATGCCCAGAAAAGAAAGCTCTATCAAACCGAATTGCCCAGAAAAATATTATTGAAAGACCATCATTTTAGGAAAACTACACATCACGGATTTGCACACACTACTAGTACCCACTCAATAATGTACAGAGGTTTTTTTGGTAGCGGGTACACTTTGTTATGCTTTTGGACAATTAAGTTTAATTGGTAATTTAATTGNTAGCGGGTACACTTTGTTATACTTTTGGACAATTAAGTTTAATTGGTAATTTAATTGTGTTTTAAAAGACATTTTGATGCTAAAGACAAAGACAAATTCACGGCGACATATTTACAGTATTAAATATACAACGATTAAACTTAATTGTTGTCACGGGCGGTGTATCAACTTTACTCCTCACCTTGAGATTGAGAGTTTAAGTCTTGGAGTCTGCATTGGGGCTTGGTGGTTGGCCACTATGCTAACTTAGCTAGGTCTGGTCTCGAGAGGTGTTCCAAGCAACGGTCAAGAGTTTTATGATCCCACCAGTGAGAACCTATTAAGGTGGTCGCTGAGCACTCTTCTTTGCCCCCACCGCTTTTTTTAACCGGAAAAAAAAAATACACAATATATTCACGAGACATAGAGAGAGTGATAAATTGAACATTGAACCAGTATCAAGAAATTAATTACATAATTATAACATAAGATGTTAGTAATAAACGTACAATGACATATAGATAGTGACAAATTAAACATTAAATCGATATCAAAAATGCAATTGCATCAAAATACAAAAAATGACAATAATAAATACACAGTGACGTAAAAATAGTAACAAATCGATATTCACCCACCCACACAATCAAATGGTCACCCCAAACACACACAAATATTCACCCACAATTATTCGTTAAGCCTCGTCAAAAAATGTGGGGCCATGGATCGACCTGGTTCATCTTGTGGTGGGCTCCGGGTAGTTTAATAGTCCGATGGGTAAGATAGTGGGTTGTCATTTTTGGCCCATTAGATCCAATGGAGTGATATGATGATTAAGGTCCCAAGGCAACTCATCATGCATGTCACAGCCTGACCCATGCACAAAAAAATTGAGAAAAAAAATGGCAATTTTTCTTTTTTATAGGGGATTCAAGTTTGTGCCGATTATTCATTTGAACTTGGATACTGATCAATGTAGCCCGATGAAGTTTTGAACAAGTCATCTGATGAATAAGGGTGACTAACTTTTAGAAAATATGAAAAGTGTTGAACCTGATATATTTGAATTAGAGGATGTCAAACTCAACTACTGCATTGCTCTTAAGAATTTTTTATGGATTCTTTGGGAGTGCGTATACCTTTTTAACATTTTTAGGCTAAAAGTTCAAGTAGGAAAACATTTTTGGCTAAAAGTCCATTTGAGAATCAAATGTCTAATATACCCTTAATAACAAAATAAATGCTCTCAAAAACCAAATAGAAAACTTTACTTATAATTAAAACACATTTGGAAACTAAGGTCATGTTTGGTTATCATTTCGAAAACAGTTTTTTGTTCTCAAAATTTTAAAAATACCTAAAACCTATTTGTTTAGAATTTTTGTTCTCTAAATTTTGGAAAAAAAAAAATGAGATTTGAGTCAAAGAAACAGAAAATAAGGAGAACAATATATATATTTATATATATATATATATGGGTATATATATATAAATATATACTCTGTGTGTGTATATATATATATCTGTATAATAAAACAAGAGTGTGTTTGAATTTTATTTCAGTCATATTTTCTCCCTCAAAACCATCACCAATTACTTATCTCACCTATCATCTCTTTGTCAGACTCAAATGTCAAATCGCATCACTTATTTATATCATATATTTAATTATTTAATATTTGATTAATTTGTAGTTAATATATTTAAAAAAAAATAATATAATGAGATCAATTTTTTAGACTCTCNTATTTAATATTTGATTAATTTGTAGTTAATATATTTAAAAAAAAATAATATAATGAGATCAATTTTTTAGACTCTCAAATTTATATTTAATCGTGCCTTCAGACACTGGTTATGACTAGTATATATATATTGTGTGTGTGTGTATATATAAATAAATATATATATATATATTTTAAAGTTTAATTCATTGAATTTTTTTTATGAAATTTTCAATCTAAAAATATTTTTTTATTAATGGTTGAATTACTGTTCAAATATATATTTAGGTTGTCCAAACAGGTTTTACTATTTTCTNCATGAAAAACATGGGTGCTCCCTCGAGTGACATGTGTTCTCGACATGAGTGACTCGTCTTTGTCTACAAGTGATATGTGTCGTCGGCACTAAAGGTCCCTCGGAGCTCCTACGAGTGACACTTGTTCTCGGCACTAAAGACATCTTAGAGTCTTCGTCACGCAACACCTGTCCTCGGCTCCCGAAGTTTTGCCGAGGAGATCTCCACCTGACACGGGTCCTCAGCGTGCCTAACATCCCGAGGTTCATTTCTAGACATGTCACCTCGGCTCCAAAACTCCAAGATATGAATGGCGAATTGACGATTATCGTTACTTAGAGTTAAAATTAGTCAATAATTATTGACTTATCTTTCCAAAGCAGTCAGCATGACAAAAAAAAATAGATCAACAGCCGAAAATAATGATACACAAAATTCAGAGCACAGAATTGGGGCCGTGGTTATATTCTAAGTTCACATTGATTCAGTATGCTTTTACATTATGGGCTATGGCTATTTGTGGTTTTAATTTTATGGGCTCTTCCCACTATCTATTGGCAAATAGCTGCAGTTGCACACCTGCTTTGCTTTTCTGGAACAAATGAAAATGAGAGGCAAACTTCAGGTTTAGAATTTACTCGCGGGTGAGAATAGGGATTAAAGGCAGTCCCGTTAATGGGGTAGAGACTACTCCTCCTACCTCCGCCCTACGCCCCCGCCCCCGCCTTGGTCCATTGTCATTCTTAGAGGGAAGGATTCACATTTTATCGTTAAAAAGAGTCATGTTATTGCACTTTAACCTCTTAATAATTACAACTAANGACCTCTCTTAATAATTACAACTAAATATTTGTCAATTTCTAAAAACTTGTTAAATATCTTATTGAAGAAAATTTGTTGACTACGTCATTTTTTAGATCCCTGTAAGAGAAAATTCTGGTTTCCAGGTTTGATCAGAAATATTTTCATTCATATTCTTTAGTATATGTTTGGATTTCATTAGTACATTTTTTTAAATAAAATTTTAATGTATATTATATACTATAAATTCATGTTGAACTTCCTATACATAGGTGAATCTCTGTCACTAAATGGTGTATGAGTGAAATTAACATATATACACTATATATATAAAACAATCAAATTAGGTAGGAGGTGATTTGAGAAGTTCTCCCACTCAAATTTTTTTTTCTTAAAATTTTCAATTATTTAATTATCACACATGATTTTAGCCAGTTCTATTCTAACACATGTTACATATAATTACTTCTCTGCCCCACATCACTCATTTAAAGTTTTAAAAAAAATAGTTACAAATTTAATTTTTTTTAAAACTTAGTTTCACCACCCAAACTTTTCATATTTATTTTATCACCCTAATTTTTCAAAAATTTCTACCTAATTTTTTGAATTGTATGATGACAATAAAAAAAAGGAAGAACAAGAATGACCGGGAAGGAAGGAGATGTGTGTAAATTTTGTGCATCGCACAAGTTCGCTGCTGGTGTGTGTGTGTATATATATATATATATATTTATAATGGCTCCTAGTACTATTCTTTAGCCCGAAGGAAATTGAAAGTTTGAATATTTGAATTTTCATTTTTAACCCAAAAAAAAAAAAAGAAACTCTAAAATTTCAAGATTTTGATCTAATCACTTGACACAGCACAAAACGTGACACTCACACATGAATTAGAAGTCAGAATATGCATTGCTGGAGCTAGAAAAGAAAGCTCTATCAAACCGAATTGCCCATAAAAATATTATTGAAAGACCATCATTTTAGGAAAACTACACATCACGGATTTGCACACACTACTAGTACCCACTCAATAATGTACAGAGGTTTTTTTGGTAGCGGGTACACTTTGTTATGCTTTTGGACAGTTGTTTAATTAGTAATTTAATTGTGTTTTAAAAGACATTTTGATGCTAAAGACAAAGACAAATTCACGGCGACATATTTACAGTATTAAATATATAACGATTAAACTTAATTGTTGTCACGAGCGGTGTATCAACTTTACTCCTCACCTTGAAATTGAGAGTTCAAGTCTTGCAGTCTGCATTGGGGCTTGGTGGTTGGCCACTATACTAGCTTAGCTAGGTCTGGTCCCGAGAGGTGTTCTAAGCAACGGTCAGGAGTTTTATGATCCCACCAGTGAGAGCCTATCAAGGTGGTCGCTGAGCACTCTTCTTTGCCCCCACCCCTTTTTTTAACTAGAAAAAAAAATACACAATGAATCGATATCAAAAATGCAATTGCATCAAAATACAAAAAATGGCAATAATAAATACACAGTGACGTAAAAATAGTAACAAATCGATATTCACCCACCCACACAATCAAATGGTCACCCCAAACACACACAACTATTCACCCACAATTATTCGTTAAGCCTCGTCAAAAAATGTGGGGCCATGGATCGACCTGGTTCATCTTGTGGTGGGCTCCGGGTAGTTTAATAGTCCGATGGGTAAGATAGTGGGTTGTCATTTTTGGCCCATTAGATCCAATGGAGTGATATGATGATTAAGGTCCCAAGGCAACTCATCATGCATGTCACAGCCTGACCTATGCACAAAAAAATTGAGAAAAAAATGGCAATTTTTCTTTTTTATAGGAGATTCAAGTTTGTGCCGATTATTCATTTGAACTTGGATACTGATCAATATAGCCCGATGAAGTTTTGAACAAGTCATTTGATGAATAAGGGTGACTAACTTTTAAAAAGTATGAAAAGTGTTGAACCTGATATATTTGAATTAGAGGATGTCAAACTTAACTACTGTATTGCTCTTAAGAATTTTTTATGGATTCTTTGGGAGTGCGTATACCTTTTTAACATTTTTAGGCTAAAAGTTCAAGTAGGAAAACATTTTTGGCTAAAAGTCCATTTGAGAATCAAATGTCTAATATACCCTTAATAACAAAATAAATGCTCTCAAAAACCAAATAGAAAACTTTACTTATAATTAAAACACATTTGGAAACTAAGGTCATGTTTGGTTATCATTTCGAAAACAGTTTTTTGTTCTCAAAATTTTAAAAATACCTAAAACCTATTTGTTTAGAATTTTTGTTCTCTAAATTTTAGAAAAAAAAAATGAGATTTGAGTCAAAGAAACAGAAAATAAGTGTAACTTATTTTCAGAATTTTTTTTGAAAATTTTGAAAATAAGGAGAACAATATATATATACTTATATATATATGGGTATATATATATAAATATATACTCTGTGTGTGTATATATATATATCTATATAATAAAACAAGAGTGTGTTTGAATTTTATTTCAGTCATATTTTCTTCCTCAAAACCATCACCAATTACTTATCTCACCTATCATCTCTTTGTCAGACTCAAATGTCAAATCGCATCACTTATTTATATCATATATTTAATCATTTAATATTTGATTAATTTGTAGTTAATATATTTTAAAAAAAATTAATATAATGAGATCAATTTTTTAGACTCTCAAATTTATATTTAATCGTGCCTTCAGGCACTGGTTATGACTAGTATATATATATTGTGTGTGTGTGTGTGTGTATATATATATGTGTATATATAAATAAATATATATATATGTATATATATATATATATATTTTTTAAAGTTTAATTCATTGAATTTTTTTTATGAAATTTTCAATCTAAAAATATTTTTTTTTATTAATGGTTGAATTACTGTTCAAATATATATTTNTTTCAATCTAAAAATATTTTTTTTTATTAATGGTTGAATTACTGTTCAAATATATATTTAGGCTGTCCAAACAGGTTTTACTATTTTCTGTATTGTAAAATTGTTTTTGAAATCATCTAACCAAACAAATTTTTTATCTCAAAAAATATCAAAACCACTTTCTTAAAACTCTTCTCAAAAACTGTTTTCGGATACTATTTTTTGAAATGCAAACCAAACGTACCCTAAAATTTCTAAATTTAAGAGTTTTATAATATTAGAACTCTTTCTATCTCTATATATCATATTTGAGTTTAAATACGTGATATATAGATATATATATATATATATATATAGAGAGAGAGAGAGAGAGAGAATCATAATTTGAAATAAATTTACAATTAAAGAGTTTAAATTTAATTTTTTTCAAATTAGGATTCTTTCTTTTTCTTGCTCTCTCTCTATATAAAGAATGCAATTGCATCATAATATTAATTTACACTAAAAAAAAAGTGACGGAGGAAAAATTACTGACACGATGCAAAAAAAAATAGTGATATAATAAAAAAAATAGTGACAAATGAAAAAAAGAGAGAAAGATAAACAACCCCAAATCTTGAAAAGAAAAAAAAGATGACAAAAAATAGAACTTGAGATGATAATGGAATGAGAAGTATACACTATTCTTGATAATGTGGCGTCTTGCTTAGAATCTCACGATTGGAGGCCTAAGTGCGAGCGTAATCGAATCCTCAATGGAAATAGAGCCTTATTCAATAACACCACCAAAGCGAGAGCTCCACCACTCGAAGTAGTCAACTCAACCATTCGACTCTTCTTATTCTCCATTGGAATGATATTCCCTTGATTAGGTGCTGTTAAGATCAGGAAATGCACCCCCAATGCTACATTTTTGTACTTCTTTAATAGAGAGAAATAGGAGAAAGAGCGAGAGGAAAAAAAGAGAGAGAGAGAAAAAAAAAAAGAAGAAGAAGGCAGAGAGAGTAATGGTACCTTAAGTACATAGGGGAGAGAGAGCAAGTTTCAAAAAGAAAATGAGGGAGAAAGAGTGAAAAATGATAATGGAATATTAATTTCGTTTGAATTCATCTTTTCATATTTCTTCAATAAAGAGAAAATAGGAAGAAGAGATAAAGTAAGAATGCCTTGAATCCATCCATAGGGGAGAGAGAACAAGTTTGAAAGAGAAAAAAGTGGGAGAAAGAGCGAGAGAGAATTGGGGGGAGGAGATTGAGAGATGATAATAGAATAATAATTTTGTTTGAATTTTCAAAATTCAAACAATAGATACCATCAAAGGAATATTAAAAGTCTCAAACATTTGGTGTTTAGATATCAAATATCTAGATATTTGAATATTAGATTAATATAATATTTCGATATTTGAATATTAGATTAATCTAATATTTAGATATTTAAAAATATAGGGTATGTTTGGATCGCGGGTTAAAAGGGATTACTCTAATAGGATAGAGTAAACAAGTATGTGAGACTTATATATCCAATGTTTGATAAGTAAAAAATGAATTAAAAAACTCATTTGAATTTTATCTCAACTCGATTTAAAAAGTCAATTTTAATTCATCTACATGGGTTAAATGAAACTCAAGGGGAGTTGGCATTTTTTTTTTGTCGGATTGGATAACTAATTCAAATGACCGAATAGTCATATTCTCTTCTCCCCCTCTCTCGTTTGCTTCATCTCCTACTATTTTTTCACAAATATATTTTTTTTTTCCAACAAATAGGTTTTGTCAAAGTAAGGCTTTGCCGACATACCTCAAGAAGACCAAGATGTCTTTTCTAACAAGACAACCAATTTAAATAATAAATTAAGTCTAATAAAGTAATATCCTATTTGGACTAAGATTAATTAACAAGTAATAATAAAATAATGAGTTAATCAGAGTTTGAGTTAATTGCCAACATTCCTCATAACATATAAACACTCATCTACAAGATATGAAATTACAACGCCTTTAAAAATTACATGTAAGCAATTTTTTTTTGGAATTTATAAAAAGTTAATTTATAAACCAAATATGATGTTAAATTAGATAGGTTAGAGACAAAATAGTAAATGGTACGATATTCCATTACCATTCTCCATGGATCTCACAAAAGTGCTTATGTGTTATTCAAACATGATAAATGGTAGGATATAATCATTAAATCTTAACTAGTTCAATGATAGGCTTACTCATCTTTAATGATCTAACGATCATATTTTACTAAAACAAACTTTTTATCATTTTTTTACTCAAATTTGGGTTTTCATTCGAGATAGTCTTGAGTATCTCTAACTCTTATCATTTTTTAAATCTAAATTTAAATTTGGTTGAAAAAATCTTAGAATTATATACTCAAATTTATATCAAATTAAGGGAGACTCGAATTTTTACCCAAATCAAAGAAGACTAAAACATTTACCCAAATCTCTAATGGTTAGATTTCATTCTCCTTTAAGGATCTAATTGTCATATTCTATCCTCGTTTATATTTTAGTTTGTTCTCATTTAAATTTAAATTTGTCATTCTTTAAATTTGAATTTCTTTATTGGAGTATTTTGTTTCAAATTAAGTTTTTTTACTCAAATATTAAATCATATTTGAGTTCAAAGTTAGAGATTCTCTTAGAGATACATGCACAATGGACCCGACTACTTCACGAGGTCAAACTATTTGTANAGTTCAAAGTTAGAGATTCTCTTAGAGATACATGCACAATGGACCCGACTACTTCGAGAGGTCAAACTATTTGTAAAAAATTATGCTATTGGAATTTAAAAATTTGATTTAATTTATTGACATAATAATTTGATTTCATTGTCACCATTAGATTAATGCAAAATTTTACTGTTTGAAAGATTATAATAAATTAAATCAATAAATTATATTAAGATAAAAAACATTGTTGATTTTTAAATCATTAGATTTGAAATATTCCATGTGCCCTCTCTCTCACTAGTGGGGTGAGACTATTCGGAAGCTCAGATTAAAATAGAAGCCATGATTTGTGTAGCTCTAAAAAACATAGTAGATCTGCTCTTTTGTTAACACTCACAGTTCCCATTTTCCTTTCCAAACAGCTTTGATTTTGCTTTCTTGGTGGGTAACCTCAACTCTCCCACCTCTCTCTCTCTCTCTCTCTCTCTCTCTCTCTCTCTCTCTCTCTCTCAATTTTCTCGACGAGCTCACAAAGACGCAGTATTTAGTACTCGCATTACGCTCTCCTTGTCTCTGTATCTCTGATTCTTGAAACTTTTCCCTTCATTGAAACTCCATTTGAGCCCGTTTCAACAAGACCCACAATGAGTTCACAAGGACCCAAATCCTCAAAACCTTCAAAACCTACAAATCAATCCTCGAATACACCAACACCACCTTCAAGAGCACCATCTTCTCTCTCCTCCCACTTGGCCATGGTTGAGCTCAAACAGAGAATACTCACCTCTCTCTCCAAACTCTCAGACAGAGATACCCACCAGATCGCTGTCGAAGACCTCGAGAAGATCATTCAAACCCTCTCAAACGATGGCATTTCGATGTTCCTCAATTGCCTCTACGATGCCACCAATGACCCCAAACCCATTGTCAAAAAGGAGTCCTTACGCCTGTTGACCGTTCTATGTGCTACCCATACTGATCCTAGCACCACCCATTTGACAAAAATCATTGCCCACATTGTGAAGAGGCTCAAAGATTCGGATTCTGGGGTTAGAGACGCGTGCCGTGACGCAATTGGGGCGTTGTCCTCGCAGTATTTGAAGGGTGAGGGTGACAATGTGGGACTTGGGTCGATGGTATCTCTATTTGTGAAGCCATTGTTTGAGGCAATGAATGAGAATAACAAGAATGTACAAGGTGGGGCTGCAATGTGTATGTCTAAGATGGTGGAATGTGCTTCCGACCCGCCTATCGCCCCGTTTCAGAAGCTGTGTCCTAGAATTTCCAAGTACCTTAATAATCCCAACTTCTTAGCAAAAGCTGCGCTTTTTACTGTTGTTGCAAGTCTATCTCAGGTTTGTCCAATGTAGATGTTCTGTGTGGTGTGCGTATTAAGTATTAATTGGGTCTCTGTGTTATTTTACTGGCTCTAGATAGTTTTGATCATCTAGTTCAAAGTTATGATCTTTTTGATTGGTGAGAGAGATCCTTTTTTATATGGTGTTAAACCATGATCATGTAGTCAAAATCATACTTGATGAAATTCATATGTAAATTCTTGGTTTTTAACATAAATGGTCTTAAACTTGATCATCTAGTTCAATTTTTCCGTTTTGTTAGCTAATTGAAGAACAGTAAGAAAAATGTATTTGGAATCTTGACTCAATTTTGTAATATCTGATATTCTAATGAAATGTGTGCTCTCTTTTACTGCTGTGGGAATGACAGTCTATATTGAATGGAGTCTCCTTGCTGAGAAATGTAGGAGGAGTATAGAAAGGGCAATTTTTAAATTAGCAACTCAGCCATTTCCTAACTTTTCTTCATCTATCAAATGACAGTCTGTCATGTTATTGGAGTTTAAAACTTCATAATTTCATTTGCAGGTGATTTGTGGAAAACATTCCTTGCAACTTGATTATGGTATATTTTGAACTTGATTCCATATTGATAACTGTTTTAGAGCATTTCAATCTTGAGATGTCGTGTGTGCACTTTATGCATTATTTTGAAATCCTTGATAACAGTTTTTGACTATCTGGTAAAGTGAATGACTTTGTCTGGCTGTTCTATATTTCCGTCATGAGATACTGAAACTTTTTTTGCATATAATGGAGCCAATTTAAATCTTCTTATAACGTTGTTGCAGGTAGGAGCTATTGCACCACCAAGCTTGGAACCACTGCTGCAAAGCATTCATGAGTGCCTTGGAAGTTCAGATTGGGCAACACGTAAGGCGGCCGCTGATGCAACTAGTGCCTTGGCATTGCATTCAAGCAACTTGATCATGGCCAGAGCTTCTTCGACACTGTCGGTGCTTGAGGCTTGTCGATTTGACAAGGTACTTGATCAGGACGTTTTTACCAATTAAAACTCCTTTTCCCCATTGTCTATACTTGGCACGAGTACTTGTGCCTAATCCCTGCCCAATAGTTGTTCTATCTTGTTTTGCAAGTCATGAGGTCAACGAGCACTTGTGCTCTTTGCCTTGTTACATTTTTTTTTTCCAGTGGGACTATGTGGTGGTATAACTTGTAAAATAATATTGATTACTCTTATTCTGATTTTTTGTTGTACATATATATATATATATTTAAATTTACCCTATGTGACATTCCTTAATACTTGTATTCATAGTCATGTATTTGTAGGATTGTCTAAACTCCAATCTTAGGTATGAGCCAAAGGTATGCATTCCTAGGATAACGCTAGGTAAAAGATATATAGCAGTTCCTCATTTTGACATCAATACATAATCCACTTTTCTTTGTGTGAATATCCGTTTTGGACTATAGAAGTGAATAATAACTTGCATCTGATGTACCAAATTGGGGAGCAAATTTGGTTTTGATAAGAGACTTAGGAATGATACAATCTCTATTAGTTTGATGAATTTAAGTTGATTGTTTTCTGTGGAGAATTGTGTTCTTGACTTATCTGACATAGGTAAGCAAGTACAATTCCGAAGAGAGAACTAAGGATACATGATCAAGCCCATTAAAACCATAGGCAGCAAAATCTAACCTCTTGTGTCCGGGGCTTATCAGATTCTCCAATACCTGGTTTGGGGGATTGAGTGGAAATTTCTGATGATCCTGCGGCTTTGTATTTACATATCTGCGATTCTTTTTGAAATTACATGGCAGTCCCACAATGTACCTTGTTTTTTTTTTTTTTTGGTAAATTACATCTACCTCCCTCGAGGTTTGTCCATATAACAACCAGACCCCCTCAGGTTAGACATATAACATTGCCCTCCCCTCTGACCGACGACCGTCTGCGTAAGACTTTAAGTGGATGGTAAATTTACAAAGACGAGAATGCCCTTGATGGTGATATATATACATTGGCACCAAACACCATATCATCATATCCTATAAGACATGACCAATTACCCTGCTGAATGTATGACCACATAATGGGGTACATGGGTAAGGGGGTATNAATTTACAAAGACGAGAATGCCCTTGATGGTGATATATATACATTGGCACCAAACACCATATCGGCATATCCTATAAGACATGACCAATTACCCTGCTGAATGTATGACCACATAATGGGGTACATGGGTAAGGGGGTTTATGATTAATTGCTCATGAGGAATCAATTTGTTTCCTTTTTGCCATGTGAGCAACAACTTTATTGTTCATATATATATATATATATATACTGATGTTCAGATATTTTTTGTCCTCTTATATAATTCAATTGATGAACAAGAATGCTACAAACACAACAATAATAACAAAAAAAAAAAAAAAATTTCCCTCTCCCTATTCTCTTGGCTACTGGTAAGCCTATCGATGGATTGGATTTTGATCCGAATTCGATTAGTTGGATGTAAATTAATATTTTTTTACAGTTAATCCAAACCCAAATTTGAATTCGATATATTATATTTAAAGAATTTGAATTTGGATATACATATATCCAATCCGATTATGATTCGATCCAAATTATTTATNAAAAAAAAAAAAATTTCCCTCTCCCTATTCTCTTGGCTACTGGTAAGCCTATCGATAGATTGGATTTTGATCCGAATTCGATTAGTTGGATGTAAATTAATATTTTTTTACAGTTAATCCGAACCCAAATCTGAATTCGATATATTATATTTAAAGAATTTGAATTTGGATATACATATATCCAATCTGATTATGATCCGATCCAAATTATTTATATATATATTTTTTTATAAGTATTAAAAAATTTAAGTGATTATTTAAAAAAAATTAGTTGAAATTTATGTATAATTTGTTAAAAATTAGTTAATTAAGTTATTCGGACTTGATCAGATTTTCGGATTGTTAACGGATTCAAATATGGACCACACAAATAAAATTCGTCGGATTATTGGATATAATTCGGATTCGGATCAGTTAGACTCCGATCTAAATCCGATCCGTTGATAGGCCTAGCTACTAATAACACAATTTCACACACAAGTGGTGTTTATATAGCAATTATTTGTGCAAACTTGTCGTTAGACAAAATAGCCGTTGTCCACTTCCAACTGAGCCCCATCAAGGCTATTTTGGGAATTTTGAAAGAATAATTTGCTTGCATAAGCAAACTATTCACTCACATTGAGGGAGTGAAGATGTTATGGGGGAATCTGAGAGGAACAACTGAAACAGAGGGGAGGGCAGTGTTATATGTCTAACCTGAGGGGGTCTGGTTGTTATATGGGCAAACCTCGAGAGAGGTGGATGTAATTTACCCTCTCTTTTTTTTCCAAATAGTACTTTTCTATTTCTTTATGTCTGAATTTGATTAGTGTATTTATTCTGAAGCCATTGATTTGCGTTATAGTTTTTTGATTAGCAAAACCATGAGTATACTAATGGGACTGTTAAAGTTAAAATGACCTTTTAAGTATTCAATTCCATTACAGGCATGGGTGCAAAAATTTGATACTTAACATAAGATAATGCTCTTCCTTTTACTGAGTGAAGGGTGGTCATGGCGGGAAACCTCACCCAAAAACAAAAAATTCACACGTGAAAGAAAAGGAAAGAAATTCTTCCTCTGTCCTAGCTTATGGACTGACCCACAAGATCAGTGGTTTGAATTCCAATTCCCAAACACACCTTGTTGTTACCTGCAAAGCTGGAGTGGACAGAAAAGAGCTCCTTGAACACGAGTCACATAACTTATACACCCCTTTTCTTGAAGGCTCTATATGCCTACTGACTTTCCCTTCTGTGGAAGATCTAATGAACATGTGTTGCCATGAGATTATTCCATTGAAAGTGGCTCCACCCTTTTTTTTGGGCGTTGGGGAGGAGGGTACCAAAAGGTGTTAATGACACCTTGAGTTCTACTTAATTTTACCATTTGACAAAAATGTATGCGAATACTTGACCAATAGGTGTACAGTAAGTGTATGTTCCTTACTGTATTATGAGTCAGACACTCCTAAATAAACCTTTATTCAAGATATTAATAGAATTGAACGATTGATTCATGTTTCAGATAAAACCTGTCAGAGATAGTGTGACAGAGGCGTTGCAGCTATGGAAGAAGATTGCAGGAAAAGGAGATGGAGCTGCGGATGACCAGGATGGGGAAAATTCTGAATATGCTGAGTTGTCAGAGAAGGACCTTCCAAATCTTGGTGAGAGAAGAACTGAGACATCAGCGAAGGATTCATCCGATGGACTGTCCCCTTCTAGTGTTCCCAAAGCGAGGGGTACCAACATTTCAGATAAAGCAGCTGGGATATTAAAGAAGAAGGCCCCAGCATTGACTGACAAAGAATTGAACCCAGAGTTCTTCCAGAATCTTGAAACAAGGGGTTCAGGTGATTTGCCTGTAGAAGTGGTGGTCCCACGCAGATGTCTAAACTCTTCACAATCACACAATGAGGAAGACACTGAGGCAAATGATACTGATTCAAGTGCAAGGTTAAAGGGTCCCTGCCAGCCAGACGACCAATCTGCTAACTTTAAATACCGGAATATTGAAAGGGGGACTGCTGGTGCATTTTCTAGACAACGAGATATTGATGATAGGAGTGAAGTAAATCAAAGAGAGTCATCCAGTATTCATGTGGGGTTTTCCAAAACTGACGGTCAGTCTGAGGGTTTTGTCAATAACAGAGCAAATTGGTTGGCTATCCAGAGGCAGTTATTACAACTGGAGAGGCAACAAGCTCATCTAATGAACATGTTGCAGGTCTGCTAAGTTAATTTACATGAAAAAATGGTTCCTATCTCTGTTTTCTCCTTAACAATTTCCTTACAATGCAGGATTTCATGGGTGGGTCTCATGATAGCATGGTGACTCTAGAGAACAGAGTATGGGGTCTCGAGAGAGTTGTTGAAGATATGGCACGGGATTTGTCAATGTCAGCCAGTAGAAGAGGTGGTCATTTTATGTTGGGGTTCCAGGGATCTTCAAATAGGTCCCTGAGCAAATACAATGGCTTCCCTGACTACTCTAGTGCCAAGTTGGGGAGGGGTGGTGATGGGCGAGTTTCCTTCAGTGAGAGGCTTGTACCGTCCAACGGTATTGTTTCAGGCATGAGGGGTAGGGGCCCTCCATGGAGATCTGAGGCGCCTGAAGTTTGGGACTTGCACTCCTTTGGAAAAAATGGCCAAATGAGCTCTAGGAGAGCTCTAGGTGGTGGTTCCATAGGCAGTAGGTCACCCAAATCAGAACATGAAAATGATCAGGTTGGCAGCAGGAGAGCTTGGGATAAAGGAGCTGGACCTGTTAGATTTGGGGAGGGCCCTTCTGCAAGAAGTGTCTGGCAAGCTTCGAAGGATGAGGCAACCTTGGAAGCAATTCGAGTAGCTGGTGAAGACAATGGAACTGCTCGAAGTGCAAGAGTTCATATACCAGAGTTGACTGCTGAATCATTAAGGGATGACAATATTGTGCGAGAGCGTGATCCAGTTTGGACATCTTGGAGTAATGCCATTGATGCACTTCATGTGGGTGATATTGATTTGGCTTTTGCAGAAGTTTTGTCTGCTAGGGATGACCTCTTGCTAGTGAAGTTAATGGACAGATCTGGCCCTGTAATTGACCAACTCTCAACCGAGGTAGCAAGTGAGGTTTTGCATGCTGTTGCACAGTTTTTACTGGAGCAAAACTTATCTGATATCTGTTTATCTTGGATTCAACAGGTATGGATTGTGTTTTATAATTTTCTGGTCTTCAATCTGCTTTACCTGAGCTAGTTCTGTTATTGCAAAATTTTGACAAATAGTACACAGATGTCATATGCATAACAATCAGTATAATAATTATCTGGTAACTGTAAGCAATTTGCTAGTAATTTTAAGCAACTATTTGCAAGTATAACAATATGAATATTCTTGTTATTCATAGAGTTTTCCTGAGATGGTGTAGTTACACGAAACGAGATGATTTAAGTCTTGAAATAAGGTGGAAAACTGACAGGAAATCTTTTATGGTAAGACATGTTTAGGACACATAAGAATAACACCCAGTTTAGTCCCCATGAATGGGGTTTGGGATGGGTAGATTGGGTGAAGAGTGAAGATCTTTGGCATTATTTGTACAAAGTGGTTGCCTTCAGATTCGAACTAACACAACTTCAAGGTTATTGGACTGATTTTAACCATGAACCAATGGCATTTCTAGAAATAGAAACTGATAAAAGAAAACTGGTGGAGATAGTTTAGTGATCAGCAATGAATCTATATCCTGACTCTAGTTGTTCAAGGACACAGCTTGCATTTGGGCAATCAGTTGCTGTTCCTGGGTCCTACCAGATGACATTTAACAATACTTTAGTATGTAAAATGCCTTAGTTTTGCGAAGATTACAGAAGTTAGTTGCACCTATGCGGCAATCACCAATAATCTGTGTCATATATCTTGAAAAAAGCATCACTCTGTATTTCTTAGCAGGAATACCATAACGAATAACATAGCATGCAAAATGTTACCAACTCCCGGGTACTTCCTGGGATCTAACTTCAATATTTTGTTGAAAGTTGACAGGAAGTAGCCGCACCATCTATTATCTTTCCGTGGCTACGGAGTCTAGAGAAGAGAAACTATATGAGTGGCGATTTTTCAATAATTGGAGATCTATTGGCTCACCGAGCATAGAAGTGAATTGAATTTAAAATTCCAATTTCATACTCAGACTACAGAGTTGAACCAGAGTTGACCTTAAAAACAGCAAAGAGAGAAGTAACTACCAACTGGTGTTGCAAAATATATGATTTGCGTTTGGTTTATCAATATAGAAGATAAAGAAANAGAGTTGAACCAGAGTTGACCTTAAAAACAGCAAAGAGAGAAGTAACTACCAACTGCTGTTGCAAAATATATGATTTGCGTTTGGTTTATCAATATAGAAGATAAAGAAAGGATTAGGGATTCCCTCAATTGAATTTTTAACTTCTAGGATAACCATTCTAGACACCGATGTGGTAACAATATTGTTACGAAAAAATTGGTAACACCACAGCCAGGTAAATATATGAATCACATGTGAACTCCCTACTTTCAAAATCATGATATGACCTTACATGATTAGGTATTGTACCATTTTGGCTAACAAGAATGTTACTCTGTCATTGATTGAAAGACCCACTTTTCTTCTATCATCATAATTTGTTGATTTTCTAAACTATGATGCTTTCTATTCNATGATATGACCTTACATGATTAGGTATTGTACCATTTTGGCTAACAAGAATGTTACCCTGTCATTGATTGAAAGACCCACTTTTCTTCTATCATCATAATTTGTTGATTTTCTAAACTATGATGCTTTCTATACTCCAGTTCTCACTTGTAGTGATGCTGCAATGTCACAATTTTTTTTTTCTTTTGGATTGATGATTAATGTTTTACTCGAGTGTTCTTGAAGTTGTGCTTACTTCTTTGCTGCCTGATCTCCAGTTGGTAGATATTGCCATGGAAAATGGATCCGATGTCTTAGGCATTCCTATGGAAGTAAAACGGGAGCTGCTGCTAAATTTACATGAAGCTTCTTCAACAATTGACCTACCTGAGGAATGGGAAGGTGCAACGCTGGACCAACTCTTACTGCAGTTGGCGTCAGCCTGGGAAATTGATTTGCAGCAGCTGGGGAAGTAATGCCTGCCTCTCGGGATTTGTATTCTATGTTTATCGTTCATGTCTGGTGGTTAGGATGATACATCTTGTAACTACACATATAGTGAACTAATCGGGGAACAGTCGTCGCAAATTGATGAGTCCATCATCAAACTCTGTTTCGAATAAGTGATTGGAATTTGGAATTGAATATAGTTTTTTTTTTTTTTTTTGGCTTTAATACAAATTCATTTTGACATATGACAATATTTGCCCTTCTTTAAATTTCAACAAGTACTAGGCAGACTGTGTGTCTGAAATGTTGAAACACAGCTAATGATGCAGAGCTGATCAATCGTTTGAAAACTCTTCCACTATTTATATTTTTAAAATATATTTTAAAATATTAGCACCAAGTCCACAAGGATGTACAAAATTCTGATCAAACCATAAAGAAAATGCGAGAAGAAGCTGTTTTCTCAGTCTCTGCTCCAACCACTATCTGGTGCATTGTTTTCAATATTCTCAGCAGTATTTCTTTATGATTACACTGATTCCTCTGCTTCTGCCTCATCGATCTTATTTACAGATAAGTACTCGAGAGCAGTTACCACATCGCTGATCAAAGGCCGGACACTGGCTTCCTCCTGAAGACACATTGCTGCTATCGCAAGAGCTTGGTAGAGACCCTTTATGGGGTAGTTCCCTTCAAGCAATGGGTCTGCCATTAAATGAAACATCCTTTTGTCCTTGAACAAAGGTTGTGCCTGCATATTTGTAACATTGTGAATTTGCAAGCCAACCTCTAACAATATACCAGAAAAACTTCCATAGAATGATTAAGCTCTGAATGTAAGTAGTTTCAAAGTGGTTCATAACTGTTGAAGAAGATTTAGCTTTTTATTGGTTGAAAGTTTAAAATCCTGGTAAATAGAAACTTCAGAAATCATGTATAACAATGCAGAATAAGACATACCCAAGTAACAAGGTTCTGCTCTTCACTAGGTCTTGAGTTATCGATAACTCTCCTTCCCGTGATTATCTCCAAAAACACTACACCAAAGCTGTAAACATCGGACTTTGTAGTTAACTGGCCTGTCAATGCATACTCGGGTGCACAGTAGCCGTAGGTTCCCATCACCCTGGTAGACACATGGCTCTTATCACCAGTTGGACCTAGCTTGGCAAGTCCGAAATCAGAAAGCTTTGGGTTAAATCTTTCATCTAATAGTATGTTAGATGCTTTGAAATCGCGATAAATCACTGGAGGGTTAGCTGTTTCATGCAAGTACTCTAGTCCTCTGGCAGCCCCTTCAGCAATTTTCATCCTAGTATTCCAATCTAGAGGCTTTCTCTGTGAACCTATCTCTGAAAATCAGAGTTTCACTGATCAGTATAGATATCTGATAAGAGTCCTCGTAGGGTCTGTTTGTTTAGCAAGAAAATATAAGAAAGAGAAAATTTTAAAATTTTACATGCGTTTGTTTAGCATGAAATAGAAAATGATAGAAAAAATAATTTTCTCTCATGTTTAGATTTTCTCACATCTAACTAACTTTTTTTCTTACAAAAAACACAAAAAAAAAGTAAGAAAGTTGTATTCAATAACTTAACTTCCCATTTTACTCTTATTTTTCTTAAAATATTCAATTAGTTATTAATTTTAAAAAAATATGTACAAATTAAGCTAATCATATAATTTGGTGTAGAGATTAAGGTTCGAGTCGTTCTTTGTTTTTAACTTAGGTTAGTAGTCAATTTTTTTAAAATTTGAATAATAAAAAATATATTTTTCTTCTTCAGACAGAGTTAAAATACTTAAAGATAATTTAGACAATTAAAAAATTTTTCTTATAACTTTCTTTTTTTTATAAATAATGGAATGAAATTATTTTAAAATTTTCTTAGAAGTTTTTCATTCNTGTGAACCTATCTCTGAAAATCAGAGTTTCACTGATCAGTATAGATATCTGATAAGAGTCCTCGCAGGGTCTGTTTGTGTAGCAAGAAAATGCTAGAAAATATAAGAAAGAGAAAATTTTAAAATTTTACATGCGTTTGTTTAGCATGAAATAGAAAATGATAGAAAAAATAATTTTCTCTCATGTTTAGATTTTCTCACATCTAACTAACTTTTTTTCTTACAAAAAACACAAAAAAAAAGTAAGAAAGTTGTATTCAATAACTTAACTTCCCATTTTACTCTTATTTTTCTTAAAATATTCAATTAGTTATTAATTTTAAAAAAATATGTATAAATTAGGCTAATCATATAATTTGGTGTAGAGATTAAGGTTCAAGTCGTTCTTTGTTTCTAACTTAGGTTAGTAGTCAATTTTTTAAAAATTTGAATAATAAAAAATATGTTTTTCTTCTTCAGACAGTGTTAAAATACTTGAAGATAATTTAGACAATTAGAAAATTTTTCTTATAACTTTCTTTGTTTTTTTAAATAATGGAATGAAATTATTTTAAAATTTTCTTAGAAATTTTTTACGCTAACCAAATACATGCATGAAAATATGTTTTCTTTCACTTTCTTTTCTTTTACTTCACTTTCTACCTCTTTTATTTTTCATCACCTTTTTCTTGCTAATCAAACGGACCCATATTGAAAAAGGAAAAAATTGAAAGGGGTTCACAACATTGTTCAAAGAATCGCCGAGTCTGATACGAATGCGAGAGAAAAACAGTGTAGACATACCAAGAAGGTGATCTTCTAGTGAACCATTGGACATGTACTCATAGACTAATATCCTCTGCTCACCATCGGCGCAGTATCCGACCAAATTGACAAGGTTAGAATGGTGAAGAAGAGACAGCATCAGTACCTCCACAAGAAATTCTCTGTTTCCTTGAAATCCATTTCTATCAAGTTGCTTAACAGCAACATCCTTTATGACAAACATTTATATAGAATAAGAGATTGAAATAAAAATATGAACTAGAAACAAAATGATATGTAAGAGAAAAATGATTTGCAACATTACTATGTTTTTGCTTTGAAGGTGTCCTTTGTAAACCCTCCCAAAACCACCTTCACCAAGCAATGATTCAGGGTTGAAGTTTTGAGTTGCAACACACAGTTCACGGAATGAAAATATCTGAGCAGAAATATTTCCTTTTCCGATTTTTTCGATCTCTTCGGCTATGTACCTCCTCCTGCTGCTATCTGCACATTGAATTACAGTCAAATTTGGATCAGGTAATCAAAAGTATTGTGGTTGCCAAAACCATATTCTCCACCATCATAATATCAAAGGAACAACTGAACAAAGAGAGATCGGGTCAAAGAGCTGGATAAAGAGATTCAATCGTTGGAGAAGAGCAAACTGAAGAAAGAAGTCACTACTGCAACTCTTATACAGTAAAGAAAGGAAATAAAGATCTATTTCGCTTTGTAGGGATAGGGGGGGCTTGGAATCGTCGTAGGAATCTTTCTGGTTCCCGCTCCCTCCTTCCTGGCCCTCTTGCTTTCTATGAGTAAGATTCCTATGAGCCCATGTGCGATCATGCAAAATAGATAGGGTTCGATATTACGAATCCAATATAAGAAATGACAAGATTCTAAAATGTTTGAGTATGGTGCAATTCTGTGGAAAAATCCATGTATAGGACCAGGAGTTATTATCTACATTGTGCTCAAAAATTGGATTTTGGCAAGAAAACTGCTGTCAATAAGTTTTTCTTTCCTCAATCTCAAACCCAAAAAATGAAAAAAAATTCAAGTTCAACAAATATTCGGTATTCAAGAGGTTCAAAGCCCAGCATAAGATTGAAAATCGCCCCAATGAAGATGAATTGGAAGGAAAAGTTTCAGTTATTAAAATTAACCATAATTATGTGCAAAAGGCTAATGCATCTGTTGAACAAGATAAGGGACTGATGGGGCAAAAGGACATGGAATTATGCCTATAAGATGAACAGATTTGAATATGACAATCATCCAAATTACAAAAAAGGAAATTAAAGATACCAGTTTTGAATGAAATGTTAGCAAAAGAAGCTAATGTTTTGGTGTCTTTGTATTCCTGAATGCTTTTTTTCAATGACTTTCTCAGGATCTTTTCTTCTGACTGGCAACATGAAAAGCAGCCCATTTTCCTTTCTCTCTCCTACTTCCCAATCATACCCAGATTCAAAAAATCACCAAACCAGTGGACAAACAAACAAAAACCCTGTTCAAGGACACAATTTCAAGGTTGAAATTCAGATGAATATTGGGAATCTTTGTCCAGGAAAAATCCACTCGTCTGGTCTCTCAGGAAACTAAGAAGAATTTCCACAATTGTTTTTTTTATCATTTTCCTTCAAAATGCCAGGTGTTCCATTTGACTTGGTCAAAATTGCTAATCATAGTAACAGAAAATAACCGTTTTAAGGTGGAAATTTTATCTTTAATGAGGAAAAAATGGATGTTTTTCAGCCAGTTAATTCTCTCTGCTATTTTTAGCTTACAAAATTAATGCATATGTTTACATCAAGATTGATCTTAATGGCCACGAATTTACTAATTTTTGAGTTAGTTTTTTCGGGCAATCAGATGATATATGTCATGGTTGGGGTTCTATTTTTAGGGTTCAAAGTATCGATCGATACCGATTTATCTTCCGATGTAATCCCATTTCACGTTCAGTGTCAAACACAACTCTCGCAATAATTTACCGAGTCTTTCAAAAATTCTTCGAGTGAATCCTGAATTATCCGAGTTATCGCCGTTGAATTGACCAATATGACCATAAATCATGGATTAACCCAGAATGGCCAATGAGATTTAATCAATTTAAGGCTAAACAGATAAGGTATTCCCGGCTTAAGATTACACAGAGCTCGAGTTATCCAAATAAAACCATTAGCCTTGGTTGAGTTAAGCAGATGAGGTTGATCACTACAACAATGATGGGCTTTAGTGACAAATTTTTTAGCGACCAAGTTATTTTTGTCATTAATGATACTTTTTTAGTGAAGACATGTGAAATTGTTATTAATGATCTAGGATGAGTGACGACAACACTATTTGTTACAAAAAGTTAACGTTTAGTGATGAATTATTATTTGTCTTTGTAATTTCGTCACTAAAAATTTGAAAAATTGAATAAATAGTAATGAATTTTATTGTTGTCACTCAAAATGATAATCAATTACTTTTAGTAATGAGATTAGTTGCCCCTGAAAGTTTCAAGGTTTGGTGATAACTTTAATGTCGTCACTAAAACACTAATGGTTTTAGTGGTGACTTTTATGTCATCACTAGAATTTTCATAGTTTTAGTGACAACATTGGTGTTATTATTAAAAATTTTATACTTTTAGTGATGATTGTCAAGTCGTCACTAAATTTTTTTGTTTTGAGTAACTAAATTAATTATGTCACTAAAAATATAAAAATTTATGTCACTACATCGGTGTTGTCAAGTGGCTTATTTTATATTGTTTGACAAATTTCAAATTATACCACATCACCTCCTAACTTNATTGTCACTAAAAATATCAAAATTTATGTCACTACATCGGTGTTGTCAAGTGGCTTATTTTATATTGTTTGGCAAATTTCAAATTATACTACATCACCTCCTAACCTACAAAAATAAAAAACAAAATGCTCTTGTTATTTCTAGACTAAACTACATCTTAATTAAGTTTGTTAACAAAATTCTGAAACATCCTTAATTCATAAAAATAGTAAAACCAAAAATTTATTTAATTTAAATATCAATACATGTCACAACCTAGCTAGTATAGTGGTAGTAAGGCAAGTCGAAAAAAACTCGAGTTAAATCAAAATTTTTAAAACTCTCAAGCTAAGCTTTATTTGAAATTTTCAATGTCAATCATGGTTAATTTTTGAAATTAGATGATATGCAAGTAGTGGTGAAATTTGAATCAATCGACTTCAATTCAGGTTTGATTTTTGAGGTACATAACATGGATAGAAATTCAAGTTGAAATCTAATTTAATTGAAGTTTGAATATTAAGTTAAGCAAGTAGGGCGTAAATTTGATTTCGATTGGATTGGATCCTAAAAAATGTATGAAAGAGCAATATTTCATAATGTCTTTACTTATTCCTGGACCTCAAGCACCTGGTAATGACATTGATGTATATATGCGACCGTTAATAGATGAACTAAAAGAGTTATAGGAAGATGGGGTATAGACTTACGATGCTTCTACTAGAAAAAGTTTCCAAATGCATGCAACAGTCTTATGGATAATCAATGACTTTCCCGCATATGGTAACTTATCTGGATGGAGCACCAAAGGATACATGGCATGTCCTACTTGCAACGAGGAGAAATCTTTGCAACCATTAAGAAATAAGATTTCTTTTATGGGCCATCGACGATACCTTCTGCCTAAACATAGTTGGAGGAAAAGTAACAAATTTGATGGTAAGCAAGACCATCGGTTGACACCTAAGAAATTGTCTGGGGATGATGTGCTTGAACAGTAAAATCACATCAAAGATGTTAGCTATGGGAAGCACCCAAATAATAAGAAAAGAAAGCGAACCCCC
>CAUOFW020000859.1:141662-153291 GCA_963454935.2 Ilex paraguariensis
CCCCGCTGCTTGGAACAGCTTGTGAAGCCCGGTGGTAACCTGGAACGGTGATGGGAGACCCTCGTGGATCAATGGAACGATCCAGTAAGGCTGAAGAGGGTTCCTGTGACAAAGAAAAACAAGTTAGAAGGGCGCCGGAGTGTTTTTCGGCGTATCCCCTCCGACGATCAAGTCAGTTGTTGAGAGAGAGGAAAAGGAAAGCACTGAGTATGTGTTATAGCAAAGGTATTTTTTGTTGCGTACCATCTTGCCTTTTGTAAGGAGTATTTATACCTTAAAAACTCATGATTGCTGTCAGTGTAGTCAGTAGGTGATTATTAGGTTCGGGCAATGTGCGCACTGATTCTGATGAGGAATGTCTTCTCTTTTAACTGCTCGGGGATCCCGAGCAATCAATGTTGTGTCATCGGGCCGCCGACCGTCCAATGATCTCCTCTCGGGGAGGATGCAATAAATGCTCAGCCTTAGAGACATTTATTGCCTTTCACTTCCGAGTCTTATCGCATTGAATGCAGTCTCATCAAAGGAATGGTGTAATTAAATGCTGGCTTTCCTAATGTCGTGTGTCAGCAAGGGCACGCGGTCTTTCTATCTCTGATGTGACACAACATGCCACGCGTCCATTCCCCATTGGCTGTGGTCCCTGTCACCCTGTACTTTCCGACACCAGTTCTGTGCAACGAGGTCATGATAGCTAACCTAACCTAGCCTAGGCTAGTGACCTGTACATCGGTAACACTGCAGAAGAAGAGAATGTTATCATGGATGTTGGTACATCTCGGACCCGAGGGGGTAAGTTATCTCGGATCCGAGGCTGTGTATATAGCGACCGACGTACCCATATCAGACCGAGGAGTACGTGTCGGTTCGTAAACGTACTGGATGTCATTTGATCCTTATGATAAAGTACCTCGGGAGAGAGGGACTTTGTGAGCCGACGGTACGTGACATTAGTAATAGAATTTAGGTGATACCGAGGACACGTGTCTTCATCTTGGAGTATTTCAGAAATGTCTCATCAACTGCCCCCCAGCCTTCGATCTTCTGACGCCGAGGACACGCGTTGTAAGGAGTCAAAGGGTTTTACAGCAACCCTAACTGCTTTCATCATTGTGTTTAGCCGTTTTCCCCGGCTTAGGACGTCGCGCGCATTAAATGCGCCTTTTCGTGTTTCGCGCCAAATGATGAGATTAGTACTATATAAATGGGCTTCCTCTCCCATTTTCTCATTTCATCATTCCGAACTTTCTTAAGAGAGCCTTCGCCTGAATCTTCGTCAGAGATCACTTCCCTTCCGCTGTCAACTACCCAACCTTTTCCCTGAAGTCTTAAGATCAGCAGACCCACCGTCGCTTCTGATTATTCTGGAAGGAGTCGCCTCAAGTTTTCCAGAAAAAATTTCGTTTTACATTCTAGTGAGTCCCAGTATCTTTCCTTTCTTTGTCCTTCTGTCCCCTTTGGTTTTTCGGTACCTGGAGGTGTCTCAGGTTGCTACTTAGCGACCAGTCCTCGGGAAGCTTCCTTGGGGATTTTTTAGGAAAAACACCTTCAATTTTTCTAGTTCCATCGAGATACCTCGTCGTCGCCCTACCCCCGAGAATCCTCAAGCTAGTTCTTCGGGGTCAGGGAAGTATAAAGTAAAGGGTGGTGAGCAAATTAGTAGGTTTAAGGTCAAGTACAGTATCCCCCTGTTCATAGACATAGAGGATTATAACCCAGTTGTGCACTCTCATACCTTCGGGGCCGAGGATGCAATGTTCTTTTATACCAAAGCCATCATAGAGGGTGGAATTAGGTTCCCTTTACCCCCTCTACTTCTCCAGTTCCTTTCTCATTTTCACCTCTTCCCCGGGCAGTGCTGCCTTAATGTCTTTAGGATAATTATGGGGATCCTAGAGCTCAATAGGCGTCTCGGGGTAAATGTCGGGCTGAACGATCTCCTTTTTTGTTATTCCCTCCTGAGAGTCATGACTCAACAACACTTCTACCTCAAAACCAGGGACCCATCTATGTACCTTGTACCTCATCTTCTCGACTCGGACAAGGGGTACAAGGACGACCTACTTATCTTCAAGGGATCTTGGCAGAGAGGTGTCGGTCCCGAGTATGACGGCTTGTCTTGCCCTTTGGAATAGAGAACGACAAGTACGTCGGTTCCTTCGGGTCTATTATTTTGTTCTTGGGATTTTCTATTTTCATGACTCCTTTTTTGCTTGTGCAGAAATCCAAGCTCGGGAAACAGCTCCTCCCCCTCGGTCGTTGGTGAACTTTGCCAACCTAGTCACAGTTTGGAGTTTTACTGGTGACAACGGGTTCGGCCAAGCTGCCCACATCCTGCTGAATTACACTCCTGGATATAAAAAGTTTTCACAGCTCCCCTAGCCTTTCGAGCCTTCGTAGTGGTCTGAAATTTTCGATCAGGCAGCGAGGCAAGAGGTCGAGGAGAACTTGGAAGAAGACCCTGACCGGGCTTCGGAGGCAGAAGTAGAGGGTGAAGTTGAAAAGCTCGGGGTCAGAGAGGACTTTGTTCCTTCGGATGCCGAGGTGGGGACTTNAAGTTCAAGGTCAGAGAGGACTTTGTTCCTTTGGACGCCGAGGTGGGGACTTCGGGGAGAGATTTGTGGCCGGACTTCCAAATCCTACAGTCTCTAGACGCCGAGGACGCCCTCAAGGTAGCTATGTCCAACACGCCTCGTATTGATCTAGGGTTCCTGAGGCAGAGGCAAGCCCTTGCTACCGGGAGGGGACGAGGATCGATCGGTGGGGCCTCATCTGCAGGGGCCAACGCCACCCCATCCTCAAGAGTCGTCAGTCGGGGGTCAAGTGCGTGACCGGGACCCTCAGGCAGAGGAGGAAAGAAGGGTCAAACACAAGCACGACGGCCTCAACAGGGGATCCAGGGTCCCCTCCGCTCAACAGCAAAGCAGGAGAGGCTGTGGGTTACCTCCCACTCCTTAACAACAGCAGCAACGACAGCAACAACAGCAACAGTAGCAGCAACAACAACAGTAGCAGCAACAACAGACTCCTCCTCCCCTTCCGCAGACAGGGGAAGCCGCGGAGTGGAACCCTCGAGCCACTGATCACATGAACCGAGTGATCAGGGTCGACGACTCCATTTTGTTGGACCCCCATGTCGCCCATGCAGTGAGTGAGACGCTGCATTTCGAGGCCGACATGGTGGCTCACAGGGGGCGATCAACGAACGTGTTGTTTCGCTCCATCATCCAGAATTCCTTGGTGGTAAGTTCATCTTTGCTTCGGTCCTTTTAGCCGCCTTTCCTTCTTAGTGACACTCTGTTTCCTTTGCAGGCCACCCAACAGATTTTTATAATAGCGGTGCGATACCATGGGGCTAGGATGGACCTCCAGCGCGTCCGAGAGCAAAAGGAAGAAGACGAGGGAGCCCTCGCTAGTGCTAAAGAGGATGTAGCTGCCAGGGATTCCACCCTTGCGGGGTAGGCTGCTCAAATCGAGCAACTCCTCAAGGATGCCGAGTTGGCTAAGGTCGGCGCTGAAAAGCTAAGTGCCGTCCTTGCCGACGCTGAGAGGAGGATCACAGAGCAGACGCAACGGCTCTCTGCGGCGGAGGATAGGACTGCTGGTTCAGAGGAAAGCTGTCTGGCTCTGACTCAGGAGCTGGACAGGGTCAGGGCTGAGGCGCAGAGCAGGAAGTCCGATGAGCAACTCCAAGAAGAGTTCGCCGATGACGTGTTACCCGCTCTTGAAGAAAATAGCAAGGAGTTCTTCAAGAAGGGGTGGTACGAGGTGCTCCAGGCTGCTGGGATCCCGTCAGACTCCCCGCTCTTCCAGATGCACAAATATGTCCCCTCGGCGGAGATGGAACAGGCCGAAGCTGAGATCGCTGCCGAGGACATGATTCCAACCCCGGTGCAAGTTTCGGCTGATCCGCCCGAGGCGATAATAGTGGATTTGTCCGACGAGGCCCTTCCGGACCAGGCCCCTGATCATGATACTCCTCAGGGTCCCTTTGTTTCCAAAGTACCTCCCCTTCTATCTGCTCCAGAAGCTGATCAACCTTTCTATGCTGACTCGCCCTCGGCCGATATCTTGGAGATGCCCAGGGCCAGATGAAAGCCCCCCCCCCCTTTTTTTTTTTTGATTGTACTCTTTTTTGCAGCTCTTGGGGATGCAAAGCCCCTCTTTTTTGGAATAAAGCTTCTTGAGTACTTATACTTTCTTGCGTACACTTTTTTTTTTGCGTAGGAGTCCTTGAACTCTGTCCCCAGGACCTTGCCCTTCC
The DNA here is from genome assembly GCA_963454935.2 of Ilex paraguariensis. Lineage (NCBI taxonomy): Eukaryota > Viridiplantae > Streptophyta > Magnoliopsida > Aquifoliales > Aquifoliaceae > Ilex > Ilex paraguariensis. The sequence continues at coordinate 145,927 of CAUOFW020000859.1, forward strand.
AGGAGGCTTGCTCCTGTGTTTGCTTCGGGGACAGGAGTCCTTGAACTCTGTCCCTAGGGTCTTGCCCTTCCAGGAGGCTTGCTCCTGTGTTTGCTTGGGGGACAGGAGTCCTTGAACTCTGTCCCCAGAGCTTTGCCCTTCCAGGAGGCTTGCTCCCGTGTTTGCTTCGGGGACAGGAGTCCTTGAACTCTGTCCCCAGGGCCTTGCCCTTCCAGGAGGCTTGCTCCCGTGTTTGCTTCGGGGACAAGAGTCCTTGAACTCTGTCCCCAGGGCCTTACCCTTTATCCTTGTCGTTGGCAAACACTAAGGGAGATAATACTCAAAAATAATATTTCTTTAGATTCATCACATTCCACGGTCACATTACAAGTTTTTCATCCATATCTTCTAATCTGTATGACCCGGCGCCTCCGATAGATATCACTTTGTACGGCCCTTCCCAGTTAGGTCCCATTTTTCCTTCTGTTGGGTCAAGGGTATTGGTCGTTACCCTTCTGAGGACCAGATCGTCGATTCGGAATTCTCGCGCCTTGACCCTTTTGTTGTACAGTTGGGAAATCTTTTCCTGATACTTGGTTATTCTCAAGGCGGTTGTCTCCCTTTTTTCTTCCACTAGATCCAAATCCACTCCAAGTTGACGATCATTTTCCCCTGCGTCGAAAGCTTGGATCCTTATGGTCGGGAGTCCTACCTCGAGAGGTATGATTGCTTCCATTCCGTTAGCCAGGGAGAATGGGGTTTCTCCTGTTGAGGACCGAGGGGTGGTCCTGTACACCCACAAAAGGTTTAATAGCTCATCCGCCCATTTTTCCTTGGCTTTCTCCAACCTCTTCTTGATTCCATTGATAATTGTTTTGTTGGAGGCCTCTGCCTGCCCATTGGCTTGGGGGTAAGCAGGGGTGGAGTAAAAATTACGGATTCCGAGTTGCTCGCAGAAAAACTTGAAACGTCCGCCGGTGAATTGAGTCCCGTTATCCGACACCAGTGCCCGGGGAATCCCGAATCTGATGACTATATTCTCCCAGACGAACTTTTTAGCATCTATGTCGCGGATGTGAGTCAACGGCTCCGCCTCAACCCACTTGGTGAAATAATCTGTGACCACAATGAGAAACTTCCTTTTTCCAGGAGCTTTAGTCAGGGATCCGACTAAATCGAGTCCCCACTGGGCGAATAGCCAAGGCTGGACAGGGGGTGCAAGTCCCCCGCGGGTTGCTTGATTGCAGGGGAGAACTTCTGACATTGGTCGCATATTTGGACGTATGCGCGCGCATCCCTTTGCATTCGCGGTCACCAATATCCCTGAGACATGATGCGGTGTGTCATTGATCGCCCCCCGCATATTCCTTCGTGTACCTCATAGAGAAGGTCTTACACCTGGTCTTCTTGGATGCATAACAAGTAAGGTCCTGAGAAAGACCTCCGATACAACTTCTGATCCGGAAATACCCAAAATCTCGGAGTTTTGAGTTTTATCTTCCCTGTCTCTTTTGANTACAATGAGGAATTTCCTGTTTCCAGGAGCTTTAGGCAGGGGCCCAACTAAATCGAGTCTCCACTAGGCGAATGGCCAGGGGCTGGTCAGGGGGTGCAAGTCCCCTGCGGGTTGCCTGATTGCAGGGGATAACTTCTGACACTGGTCACATTTTTAGATGTATGCGCGCGCATCTCTTTGCATTCGTGACCACCAATATCCCTGAGACATGATGCGGTGTGTCATTGATCGCCCCCCAGANAGATATATGCGCGCGCATCTCTTTGCATTCGCGACCACCAATATCCCTGAGACATGATGCGGTGTGTCATTGATCGCCCCCCAGAATGCCCCCCGCATATTCCTTCGTGTACCTCATAGAGAAAGTCTTCCACCTTGTCCTCTTGGACGCATAATAAGTAAGGTCCTGAGAAAGACCTTCGATACAGCTTCTGATCCGAAGAGACCCAAAATCTCGGGGCTTTAAGTTTTATCTTCCTCGCTTCCTTTGAACATTCCAGGAGGTCTCCTGTTGTTAGGAACTTGAGAAAGGGGTCAATCCAGCTGGGCGGCTTGTGTGCGTCCTGGGTCGCAATTGTCTCGGGGGTACGNCGCTTCCATTGAACATTCCAGGAGGTCTCCTGTTGTTAGGAACTTGAGAAAGGGGTCAATCCAGCTGGGCGGCTTGTGTGCGTCCTGGGTCGCAATTGTCTCGGGGGTACGGTCTATCCAGGACGTGGGAAGATATTCTATGGTGATCTTGCGCGACTGAGAGGACTCCACTGCCGAGGCTAGACAAGCCAGGGCGTCGGCGTGCGTGTTCTTATCTCGAGATACTTGCTTGATCTCAATCCTTTCGAATCTTCGGATTACAGTCGTCGCCTGGTGATGGTAAGCCTTCATCCTGGGGTCCCTTGTCTCAAACTCTCCGTTAACTTGGTTAACTACCAGCATGGAATCGCAATGCACGATCAAGTCCGTAACTCCAGTTGCCTCAGCTAACCGAAGTCCTGAGATGAAGGCCTCGTATTCAGCTTCATTATTCGATGCCTTGAATCCCAGCCGAACGGCCTGCTCCGCGACCATCCCCTCTGGAGAGACCAGCAAGATACCAATCCCAGACCCTTTACTATTCGATGATCCGTCCACACATAAAAGCCATGGTGATCTCTCACAATCCGTTGGAGACACTATGTCGGGAGGAGGCGGTCCTTCTAGAACGGGATGTTCTCCTGAAAATTCAGCTATGAAATCCGCCAATACCTGACCTTTTATAGCGGTTCGAGACTTGAAATGAATGTCGTGTTCCCCCAACTCTACTGCCCACTTGGAGATTCTTCCGGAGAGTTCTGTTTTTCTTAAAATGGCCTTCAAGGGCTGATCGGTAAGGACGGTAATTGGGTGCGCCTGGAAATAATGCCTCAGTTTCCCTGCAGTGGTGATCAAGGATAGAGCCAGTTTCTCTAGGGGCAGGTATCTTGTTTCCGCGTCCAGGAGCGCCTTGCTTATGTAATAAATCGGCTTCTGATGGTGCTCATGCTCTCGAATAAGTACTCCGCTTACCGCAAATTCAGATACGGATAAGTACAAGAAAAGCATTTCCCCTGGACAGGGACGGACAAGGTCGGGAGGGTCCTGAGGTATTCCTTGATTCCGGACAAGGCGTCTTCACACCCCTGGCTCCACATATCCTTCTCAGCACTCTTGATGGCTCCGAAAAAGGGTTTGCATTTGTCCGAGGAGCGTGAAACGAAATGGCTAAGTGCTGCCAGCATCCCCGTGAGCTTTTGGACTTCTCGGACAGTTCGGGGGCTCCGGATGTCCAGGATCGCTTGAATCTGATTCGGGTTAGCTTCGATCCCTCGTCGACTGACCAGATATCCCAGAAACTTACCCAATTCTACTCCAAAAATGCACTTTACCGCGTTCAGCTTCAGCCCGTACTCCTTGAGGGTGGAGAATGTGTCTACCAAATTTTTCAGATGATCACAGCTTTGTTTACTCTTTACCAGCATATCGTCGATGTAGACCTCCATGGTGTTGCCAATCTGTTTTTTGAACATCCGATTCATCAGCCTCTGGTATGTCGCTCCGGCGTTCTTTAGTCCAAACAACATCACTTTGTAATAGTAAACTCCTTTCGGAGTGATAAACACCGTTTTTTCCTGATCTGGGGGATGGAGAGGGATCTGGTGATATCCTGCTCGGGCATCCAGGAAGTCCATGCGTTCATATCCGGCAGTGGCATCCACTAGCTGCTCTATCTTTGGTAGGGGTAGTCGTCCTTGGGGCATGCCTTGTTTAGATCTGTGAAGTCTACGCAGACACGTCATTTTCCCCCTTCTTCTTCGCGCAAACTGTGTTAGACAGCTATTCTGGGAACTNCATGCCTTGTTTAGATCTGTGAAGTCTACGCAGACACGTCATTTTCCCCCTTCTTCTTCGCGCAAACTGTGTTAGACAGCCATTCTATGAACTATACCTCCCGAATAGCGTTGGCCTTCAGGAGTTTGTCGATTTCTTTGTTGACCGCGCAGGTGTGATGTGGGGCCATGCGTTGTGGCCTCTGTTTGACCGGCTTGTGCGCCGGGTCAACATGCAACTTGTGTGTAATTATTCCGGGATCCACTCCCGTTATTTCCATCGCGTTCCAAGCGAACACGTCTGCATTCCTCTTTAGGAACTCAATCATCTCCTCCTGTTTGGCTGCGGACATCGCGGTTCCAACCAAAAAGTGTCTTTCTTCTTCTCCCTCCACTAAGGGCACCTTCCGGAGGTCCTCCACTGACCGTTCTGTCGGATCAATCCGAGGGTCATCCATTCCTGGACGCTCGGACTGTGATTGCTATTTTTCCATGATCTCTTCCGGAGCTCGCCCCTTTTCTTGGGTGAAAGCCCCGACTCTGACAGCTGAATAAAAATAATTTTTTGCGGACGCTTGGTCCCCTCGGATCTCCATGATCCCCTCCGGTGTGGCGAATTTTAGTTTTTGGTGGTAAGTGGAGTGCACTGCTCCCAACGCATGCAGCCATGTTCGTCTCATGATCACGTTGTAGGGAGAGTCTGTATCAATCACGATAAACTCGGTGTTGATGACGAAGGGACTTGTTGCAACTAGCAATGTGATTTTGCCTATGGGCAGGGCGAACGAGCCGTTGAACCCGATGAGAGGTGTCCTGACCTTTGGTGAGGTTCTTGAGGCCAAGACCCATCCGTTTTAAAGTCTCCGAGTACATCACTTCCGAGGAACTTCCAGAGTCTATCAACACCCTTTTGACGTCGAATTTACCTATCTTGAGGGTTAAGACAAGGGCGTCGTTATGAGGAATCACCACGCCCGTTAAGTCTGCGTCGAAGAACGTGATGTTGGGCTCCCCAGTCCTGGCCCTTTTACTGGGTGGCCTCCCTTCATCCTCGGCTACCTTCCTTGTAAAAGCTACCCTCTTGAGATCGGACTCGAGTTCTTNAAACTCGAGTGAGTCAGTTGAGTGGTCATCCCCGCTGCTTGGAACAGCTTGTGAAGCCCGGTGGTAACCTGGAACGGTGATGGGAGNACTCTGACAGCTGAATAAAAATAATTTTTTGCGGACGCTTGGTCCCCTCGGATCTCCATGATCCCCTCCGGTGTGGCGAATTTTAGTTTTTGGTGGTAAGTGGAGTGCACTGCTCCCAACGCATGCAGCCATGTTCGTCTCATGATCACGTTGTAGGGAGAGTCTGTATCAATCACGATAANAAGGGTTCCTGGGACAAAGAAAAACAAGTTAGAAGGGCGCCGGAGTATTTTTCGGCGTATCCCCTCCGACGATCNTGGACATACATGGATGACATCTATGATGTTGTCCGGCTCCTCGGTCAGGGCAGGGGTTTGTCTCTCTTCCGGCCTGGGGTCTATGTATTCTTTCAAGTATTCGTCTTGGACCAACCTTTCCAAGAGCGATTTGTATACCCTGCAGTCTTTGGTGCGATGTCCGAAATCCCGGTGATAGGAACACCTAACCTTTTGATCACGGGTNTGTATCAATCACGATAAACTCGGTGTTGATGACGAAGGGACTTGTTGCAACTAGCAATGTGATTTTGCCTATGGGCAGGGCGAACGAGCCGTTGAACCCGATGAGAGGTGTCCTGACCTTTGGTGAGGTTCTTGAGGCCAAGACCCATCCGTTTTAAAGTCTCCGAGTACATCACTTCCGAGGAACNATATTTATACCTTAAAAATTCATGATTGCTGTCAGTGTAGTCAGTAGATGATCATTAGGTTCGGGCAATGTGCGCACTGATTCTGATGAGGAATGTCTTCTCTTTTAACTNTAACACAGTGTGAATTCCTTTGGATGACCCCCCTGGAGAGGGTAGTAGTCCCTTTCGGGGAGTATCCTTCCGTTCCCTTTCTTTTCTCTTAGATTGGAGGGTTCGGCTTTTGTTGCTCCCTATCTCATCCTCGATCCTCGAGTATTTGTTTATCTGGGTCATCAGCTCGCCCATATCCGAGGGAGTCTTCTTGGTCAGGGATCGGTACAGGTCCATGTCCCTTGCCAAGCCGAGCCTAAAAGACGCTGCTATCATGACTTCCGAGCAGCCTTCTACCTCGTTAACCTCTTCCCAGTACCGAATGGCATACTGGCCGAGGGTCTCGGATTCCCTTCGTCTGAGTGTTAGCAACGATCCAACGTCTTTAGGTCGTTTGCTTCCCGTAATGAATATGGCCAGGAACTGTCTCGTCAGCTCCTTCCATGTCCCAATACTGTTGGGGGGAAGAGACTCGAACCACTTTATCGAGGAGTCCCCCAAGCTCATGGAAAACACTCGGCAGAGGAGCCGTTGGTCTGAATGATACAGGGATATCATTTGCTTGTACTGCCTCAAGTGGGCTTCGGGATCGGACCGCTTATCATAGGTTTTGAATCTTGGCACGACGAACTTTTTTGGTATGTCTATTTCTGTGATACCCTTGGTAAAGGGTGATTGCATGACCTCATCTTCGACGTCACCTAGGACAGCCTTGTCCTTCCTCCTAGATTCCAATCGAGCCCTGAGATCACTTTCCCCCCCAACGGGATGTCTTCTGAATTCTCCGAGTTTGTCAGCAGGTTCCCCATTTTCCGGTCGTGTGGATAGGTTTGAATCCTCCTCGGACTCATCTCCTTTCCTCCGTCTCGACAGCCCTCATCGGAGGTCGTCCAGGGCCAAAGGCCTTATTTGGGGCCCTAGAGCTTTCTGCCTTGTGATTCAAATGGTCCCTTAAGTCCATCGTTTGTGCCTTCAGGACAGGGAGTCCCCAAGAAAAAAATGAGTCCTTCGACCCTTCGCCGGAGACGGCGAATTCGTTGAGCCGGCTTAGGACGTTCACATTGTCTTTTTCTAATTGTCGCAATCGGTCCCCGAACTTTTCTTCGATCACCTCCGCTAGTTGGCGAGCTAAGGGGGCGGTTCCTCCTGACCTAATGCCCATACTGGTCTGAGGAGTAGGCCCTCCTGACCTGATGGAGACATTTGTGTTCCTGTCAGCGTGATCTCTTCCTCCATCATGACGTGGAGTTCGTAACTCAAGACTCCTTTGCTGGGGACCTTTCCCTTTTTGTCTAGTATTCACCATGGTCACTGTCCTTTATGAAAAAAGAAAAAACTAGGAAAACTAGTCGTTTCCCACAAACGGCGCCAGATTGTGCGTGCAGGATCTTGCACAATATAAACACGAAAACAGATCTCTCCCTTGATAAACTCGAGTGAGTCAGTTGAGTGGTCATCCCCGCTGCTTGGAACAGCTTGTGAAGCCCGGTGGTAACCTGGAACGGTGATGGGAGACCCTCGTGGATCAATGGAACGATCCAGTAAGGCTGAAAAGGGTTCCTGTGACAAAGAAAAACAAGTTAGAAGGGCGCCGGAGT